>JARHVA010001017.1:3735000-4039082 GCA_037957365.1 Torreya grandis
TACATATATATATATATATACATATATATGTATATGTATATGTATATGTATATATATGTATACACACACACACACACACACACACACACACACACACACACACACACACACACACACACACATATATATGTGCGTGTGTGTGTGTGTGTCTCTCTCTCTCTCTCTATATATATATATACATATACATATACATATACATATACATATACATATACATATACATATACATACACACACACACACACACACACACACACACACACACACACACACACACACACACACACACACACACACACATATATGAAATGTGTTATTTTGAGATGTGTTTATTGTGATGATGATGATGATGATGATGTGGATTTTTATATTATGTTAATGTTATTTTAATGTTGAGCATGTTAGTTGAGTTAGACTAATATTTCTCATATGTGTGATGGTATATGCATAGTTGATATGTTATATTCATCTTAGCATTTTTCCACATTTGTGATGGTGTATGATTAAAATGGATAGGCTAGTTATGTTATTTTATTTCAACATCTTTCCATATTTGTGATCGTGTATGCTTAAAATAAATGGAGTTGGATTGATAGTGCTTGTATGAAGTTTTCATCTCAGCAGAGAAATTGACATTTTGTCTTCATAAGGGGAAATCACACACTTGGAATGCTAAAAATACCAAAGAGGACATAAGGGAGGGTTAAATTTTAAAATATGATTTGTTTAAAAGGTAAGGGTCATAAATGTTAACTAGGAGTTATAAACATTTAACAATCATGACCTTAACTAGATGGTTTTGAACCTTAAGGAAATATGCTAAATTTTAGGTATGGGTCAATACAAATAGATGCTTAAGGGTGATTTCATCTGATAGAAAATTTTTGTAGGTGATATATTATAAAATAAAAGCTCTTTACAAGTGCTTATAATAAGCTAAGGTGTCAAAATAAGTTTGAATTAAGTGCACACTTTAATTAAAGTGAAAAAAGGATATAAATGACATGATCAAGTATCTATGAGAAATTTTAGGTGTATTTAGTCCCCCCCATTTAGTTTAAAAATTAAATTGTTATATTAAAGGAAAAAAAAACCTTAGTGTGTAAGCTCCACTTTGTCTTTGAGCTATTAATCCAAGTGTGCAAGGCACCATAATCTTTGGTAAGCACTACAAAACACATGAAGTAGTTAATTTATTCTTTTGAAAATGGAAATTTGAAAAAACTTTGAAAGTTTCTTGAACTTTGAAAATTTGCTTGAACATTGGAATTTTGAAGATGGTTTGAACTTTGAATTTTGAATTTGAAATGTAAGTGTAAAAGGAATACACTTGTATGTGTAAAACAAAATTACTTTTTTTGATTTTGATTGGAGATGATGTTTCCTTGAAACATTGGAGAGAAGGTGTTTCCCATGAAGCATTTGGATAAAGCAGACTCCTTAGTTGAACCAATGGTGAAAATTTAAGGGTGATCAAACCCCAAACTTGAATTCACACTTGTAAATAAACTAGAAACCATTGAAATATCAATTTAACTCAGCTAGTCTTTGTAACCCCAAGATGTGAAAAATGTTGAAATATAAAATGGATTTGCAGACATAATACGAGAGGGCATCAAACCTCTAAGTTATACACTATGCAATTAAATTGAATCAACCAATGTAGGTGGCTTGTAGGTTTAATTGCAACTTCATTTCTGAAATACATGATCAAAAGATAATGGAGTACATCCATACTTCTACCATGTCCATATCTTAGTAAATAGTATTTGGAAATTTGAAAAGTAATATAATGTGCATGAATTTGTATCACGCCCCCATTGCAACTATATATAGATGTAAATTGAAATTTTTTAACAAATTGTATATGACCCTGTATCATATACCAAAAAATATGTTAATTTTTTCTTTTATCTTGGAATATGAGTGCATATGCATGGCATATGCCCCTCATAATATGTATTGATGACTAAATTTTGAACCATTTTCCAACTTTTAAACTTTATTTTATGTCAAAAAATATTTTTTGCCATTGAAAAGGCTCATGTATGAAAAGCCCACTAAAATGCCCCTCTTTTAAGGTGATGGAATTGAACCTAAAATTCATTCATCTCAAAAGAAAAATTAACTTGCCACATGTATATTAAGATGTAATCAATTGAAATTTTTTAGCATATCGAATGTTAACATGTTAATATATGTGATATTTGAGCCATGTATGTAACATAAGAGGCAATACCTATAGAAATGTGTCAATGAAGCTCATAGTAATACAATATATAATGAGTAAACTAGTGTTAGTTGTGCATGATATGGATCATGAAACTTATCAAACTCAACAATCTCAACAAGTACACAAACATACAAGCACAATGACAATAATGCCAAATAATAAGGTCAAGGGTTGCACACAATGGACATGTTCAAATGTTTTAAAGATAATAAAAGTTACACACATAAGGACATGAATGATGTTGAAAAAAAGGGACATGTTCAAATGTTTCACAAAACATAGGGCCAAGTGCCAAAGCAAATTGACATTTTAAAATGTCACACATACACAAACAAGATCTCATGGATATGTTCAAATAATTTTCACACAAGGGGAAAGGGCCATAAATAATAGATAAAAAAGATGTAATTTACTATGCACAAGTAAATAACATCAATGAAACATATAACTATAAATATAGTCTAAACCATGCATATGTAATATGATCATATCATAGAAAATAGCATATCTAGGTACATAATTGTAGATAGAGATGTTATCAAAGACATTTATAAATATTGTATAGCTCAACAATATAGGATTCATAGAATAGTAACACCTGCATATATTTTCACCTTTGGATAAGATGCCCCTAGTTTAGTGAGGCTACTAAGTATATGCAAGTCCAATACCTTGATCCTTTTAAAGTTTATATGTCTTGCATAACACTCATAAATACTAGTGAAATGCACATGTGATATAAAAATAGTATGTAATTTAATACTCATGAGATAAATAACATATAACAATGATGTAAAATAGTATCTCTGGTGGGGTTGGGAGCACTTTAAAATCATAAAATGTATGTTTATGCCACCAAAAAAGAAGTCTACATTGACACCCAAAAAGACACATCTCAATGAAGCACTATGTTGGAGGACCAGATGCAACTTTTAGTGTGGGGTAGGAGATGGTGTTAAGAAGAAAAGAAGAATGCATCTATCAAAAATGTCTATAAGAAGAGTGCACAATAAGGAATAATAAGAGCATGGGAAGGAGAACAAACATGTTGAGGGAGATGGTGTGTTGACCAAGTCAAAGAGATGAAAAATAAATGATAAGTATTATGTCATTGAATGAGGAATAAGATCCAACTAGTTAGAAACTTGTTAAAGAAGAGCGATGGTGATTGAGTTGACATACAAGGACTACCATGATTTAGGACCCATTATAGAGTCATTACTATCAGAGCTAAGTGGTGAGGAAAGTGACTCAGCTAGGGAAGGACAAGTGTGTGAAGGATTGAGGCATGTAAAAATCATCCACCTATCAATATTTCAAAATTTGAAAGCATGACTTGGATAAGCTACCATATGTCTAGGAATACATAGGAAATGTTATGGACAACTGCTAGTCTATCATCTAGATCAACTGTTTACTCCTTTTACACCTATAAATATGTATGGGATGGATGGCCCATCGTAGAACTTGCCAAATTAGGATAAAAAGTAGAAGAGACCACTGAGATCTTAAACACGTAGCCTAAATAAGATTTTTTTGTGGGAGAGATAGTAGACAAAGCCAAAGAAAAAGGGAGGAAGGAGGAAATTAGATCAAGAGGGTCAAATATCTAGAGGTTAGATAGGAGGAATCAAAACCAAAGAGCTGAAGACACCACACAACCATATGGACATGGTTTGGTTAATTTCAAGAAGGCTACATAATATAAGATCCCCTTTATGTCAAGATACTATAGGAAAACTAGAGACCTTTAAGTAACATGAGGAGGAGGAAGGAGCCCATCAAATTAAGGGAAGATCTAAGTGGAAGATGACTCAGGAAAGAGTCATGGACCTCCATCATGCGAGGATGGTGAGAGACTAGATAATGTCGAAGAAGATGTGAATGTCTCAAGAGGAGCCCATACATGAACCTAATTTGAAACAATGATGATAATAGAACAAAGTTGGTGAGATCAAACACAAAATGAAGGGAGCTAATCATGCCATGACTTAAGGATGTGCATAGTGGTGTTGTGAAACTAGAGGAACCAAAGACTTCAAAGAGAAAATTAGAGGCAAGACAAGGGATGAAGACTAGGTGGCTCTTCACTACCAATCCAAGAAGTGCTTAGCTAGACTGGTTGAGAGATGATATGACGTACTTTATCTTCAAATAAACCCTAGTGGCACACTACAAAGGACATGTACCCACTCATTTTAATGTAGATAAAATACCCCCTCCAAATGTATCTACTTGGATGGTTGATACCCTAGGAAAATTATGCCCCTCTCAAGGATGTTAGGAGTGAGATCAAAGTGTTTAAAATCCTTGGATAACATATACCTTCATAGAAGGATGCATAGAGAAAGGTTGTTTAGAAGCATAACCTAGATAATAGGTGGTAAGAAAGGGATGAGTACTCCTTTGGAGGGATCTAGGGGATAATAACACCAAGGACATAATTAAGCCCTAACATAATAAGGGCAAAGGTTAAAGGCTATGAGCATTCATGTTACTTTACAGAAGAGGGATTGAGTCAAAGGAGAGGATGGGAATAAAGCTACTAGATGGGGAAGAAATGGGAAGGCATATAAAAGGTGTCTCCAAAGAAAAAAAAAGTGTCTCATAAGGATTCATAGAGAAAAGGCATGTAAAATTGTGTAACCTTAGACAAAGCAGTTGCTTATGATAAAACTTTTGGGGTAGATGGGTTGCAAAATGAGGGCAAACAGAAGAAGAACTCATTATCCAGGGATGGAAAACTAATTTAGTGTGGGGTGATATTGATCCCAAAAATTATCTAAATATGAGGCAAGTGTACTCTTGTGCACTTCAAGGGGAGATCAATACCACTAACTAAAAGGCATGCAAAATCTAAACCACATTACATGCATGTGCACCTTGAATAAAATTTCCAAAAAATCAATTGTCATATGTCATAACCATTCCAAATATTATTACATGACAAAGTGGTAGGACCCAGGGAAAATAAGCCATGTGGACTCAGGAACTATAGGGGAGATTGTGGGGGAAAGTGACAAATGTAATGGCTAGCTATGGATCCTGATACAGAGTTATTATGGTATAATAACAAAAAACATAGTATTTGGCCTAGAGCCAAGATGACAATTTAAATATGGGATTTGGAAGCAAAGGATAAAAAGGGGGGAAGAAGGGAAGAAGCTAGAATAAGTCATTTAATCCAATAGGAAGAAAAGAGAAGATAAAGAGCCAATCAAGAAGAGAATGACAAACAAAAAAGATCAAGAGTGATAATAAAGAGATGCAGGATTGAGCACCACTATTAGATTTTACTAGGGAGACTTAGGATCTATGAGTAGCTATGGTTTAGAGAGAGAAAGAGCACCTAGGGTGATGGATATAATAAAATTTTCCTTTATATTTAACAAAGAGTGAATCTAATATAAATAATATTTCATTTAATGTTTATCTATTGATGATATCTAGTAACATTTTGATGTGTTCCCCAAAATCATCTAATATCCTCCTCCCCTTCCACTCCTCTTGAACACCACTCTCTCATTACATGCAACTAAAATGATCCTATCCTAGATCCTCCATTATTTTACACTTCAGTAAGCTTGAAGGAATCCCTTTCCTTGCATGATATGCTAGTGCAAGAATTGGTTCAAGATTTGGTGAACTAGACTATCCAACAATGAGATAACTGTTTAAGTCTGAAAAAGTGTTGGTAGTAAACATGGCTACAAAATTTTAGAGTGTAATTGGTGGAAATGTGTGTGATTCACACTATTTTATCTTTTTTATCTCTTTTTATATGTATTTGGCACTTGAAATCATGCCAAGAGTCTTCAAAATATGAAGAATCTTTCTTTTGTTAGTATCAAAAGACTAGAATATAAAGTGACACTGCCTTGCAAAATATCTATATATATCACTCAATTGTATTTTAAAAGAGTTCCAATGTGATAGAGATTAATATAGAGTTCTATAATGGTTTTTACTAAATGTATTTTAATATTGTTATGTTAGCAGTGAATGCTTTGTTTGAATAAATTTGTTTAATCACAAAGAATAATATTTTATGTTTTGTATCAATTAATATCGCATTCTCTTACATAAATACACCACATTTAACGAAATAATATATTTGTTCATTCAATAACTATATTTGTGTCATAATTTTGTTCTTACTTGACATAGTTATTCTTGTTTAGCATGTTCTGATGGGTTTTCTAAGAGTCTTATTAACAATGTATGTGGGTGCTCAAATAATCTATGACCTATTTCTCTACATCTAAATCATATACATAATAATTTTATTCCTCTACCTTGTCCATAGGATCCTCTACCTCTAGTAGGATATCCTCTAATTCTTGGTGTGATATTATTACTTTGAGAAGTAACATCTTTTATATCTTATGTAGATTATGCTTTGCCACTATTTCCTTGTGAACTTTAATTTTCCTCTTGTTTCACTTTTTTATCTTTAGGATACGTTATATTCACTTTCCATCCTACATTGATAGGCTTCCTCCACTGATAAAAATTGTATCATTACAAATTCATCTTGAATGGAAAGGTACAATCCATTCGCATACTTTAAGAACTTGTCGGTATCATTTTCAACATAACCCACTCTAATGACGAGTTTGTAAAAATACTCAGCGTAATATTTTACACTTATCTCATGTTATCTTAGGTTTTACAATTTATTGAATAAAAATAAGTGGTAATTAAAAGGTAAAAACTTACATTTTTGTTTTGCAACCAATCTATCCCAAGTCTTGATTTTATCTTTACCTCTTTTAACATTTTCTATCTACACATGCTCCCACCATAAGGACGTGTTCCTATTAAAATTCATGTAGGGAAAAATAACTTTCTTTGGATCTTGTTGATATTTTTATCCCAAAAATATCAAAATGTTAAGTACCTAAGGGAAACCCATTAATTTTTTGTAAAAAATGCTTTAAAATGACCTAGAACACTCATTTCCTTAAGTCGACGGAAACCAGAGATTTTGGTGCAATTTGCAACTTGAAAAATTACAAATTGCATCCAAATCTCAGCTTCCCACTATACACTAAGCTGATGGAAACTAAATATTTGGGTGCAATTTGTAACTTGCAAACTTGTAAATTGCTTCCCAATCTCCGCTTCCCGCTATACACTAAGCCAATGAAAATCAAAGATTTGGGTGCAATTTGAAACTTTTAATCTTAAAAATTATTTCCCAACCTCTACTTCCTGCACAACTCATGCCTTATAGAAATTGGAACCCCACTCATAATTTACAACTTACAAAGTTACAAATTACAAATGAAGTTTCGCTTCTTGAAAATCACATACCCCACAAAAACTGGAGATTGGAATGCAATTTGCAACTTGCAAACTTTCAAATTACTTCTCAACCTCTACTTCCCATGCAACATTCCAATTGGAAACTGAAACTTTGGTTGTAATTTGTAACTTCAGTTTTGCTTTCCCATTTTTAAAGAGCTAATACATTCCACAGAATGTAGAGGTTAAAACACAACTTAAAAAATTGTAAAGTTGAAAAATTGCTCACAAACTCTAGATCTCCTGCCAACCATCGACCTCAAGGCATTTATTATTGAGGTTATATATAAAGCTAATTAGGGTTATTATAAATCATTATTTATGTTCTAATTTGGTTTTGGATCTCCACACCTCAAACTATGACCTTAATAGCGACCTCGAGCCATGAAGCCATGCTTTCACACCATGCCATTTAGCCACGACCTTGAGTCACAACTCCATTGTTTCCCACCTGCATGATATTCCTCAATCCCTCTACATTTTTGAGCTATTATTTTACTCTACCAAGTTAAGATAGGTTATTTTCTCATATTTTATTCCTATCTAGTTACAATTTTATGGATTTTTTTATTAAGCATTATTAGGTTTTTTAGTTATTCTCATGGTATCGTTTAGGGTTTTCAAATAGGGTCATCTATGTGAGCATTTTTATTTTTCTTGTTGAAATCATTTCCCTCCATCTTCCTTTCCATTTTAAAATCTAGGGCTCTCCAAAATTTCCATACAAACTAGCGAATATTCCTTTGTATATTCCTTGAATAGTTCTCGTAAACTTTTCACTTGCCAAAGAAACTCCAAAACCCATGGGATTTCTACCTAAATTACAACCTCATTGTTCCAAGGACTTTTCTAATCATAGAACAACCCTAATATCCACTAGAGTTTTCATCAAAAAACACAAGTGTGTTTTGTAACTACCATCTCCATCAGAGATTTTCCTTGCAATTACAACTCCAATCTCCATTGAATATTTCACCTACATTTTACACCTTCAAATTCGGCCAAATATATAGTTGGTTTTCCCCAATAATTTCTCTAAAATCCATGTTTGTAAAAGAGATGAAGGTCAAATCCAAGGAACCTGGTATCACACTTAGCCTAAAATCTAATACAAATGAGATTATATACATCGACCTAGGTCACATTGACCTAGAGGATTTTTGGACTAGAGTAAATGCCAAATTCAAAAATGACTAGATTCAGAGCATTTATGACTATGGACTGCCTTAGGCAATAGCTTTTTCCCTGATTGTGTAGAGCCTTGAGATGGTACTCACATTAGCAAAGCATTATGATGTAGATAAGAAAGACGTTTTGAATGACAAAGGGGAAAGGATTTTAAATATGGACCCTGATTTCTTAGATTTTTTGTTCATGTTTCTTGAATATGAGAGTTACCTAGATATAATTCCTGAGTCATCAAAGAATTTATATCAAGAAAAAAACACTAGATGCCAAAGGGTAATGAATAAGTAATGGATAAGGATACCTAGGGCTACATCCACAAGATTGCCCAAAACATTGGCAAAAATATATTTTAAGGATGAAGTTGGTGATCTAATCATACTACTGCATAAAATCATTGGGAGCCCCAATGCAAAGAACTTCCAAGACTAGATGTACTAATACATATGGGTAATCCACCAGAATGAGCAATACACCCACTAGGCATAACTGATAATTGACTCCATCCACAAGTAGTTGATGGAAGTCCATAATATAGAGAAGTTCTATATGACTTCTTATCTAGTTTATATATTAGCCAAAGGGAGATTCTTCCCAAGACTAAACATAGTAGTTGACCAGGAAAATAAAGTTTTAATTATTACCTTGAACTCACTCTTGAGGCTAGTAGGCAACACTTTAGAAGAGTAAATGATGCATTCACCTACTACATCATAGCCATGTTCTAAAAAGAGATGGAGAAGAAGATATTATTTGATGCTGCCACTTTAGAGATTACCAACTAGGGATCTTATTTCATCCAATTCCACACATACTCATACATTAGAGTAGGGGGATTTAGTGGTTGTCCTTACACCCTTTCGAGGTATGTGACAAATGGGCATTGATAAAACTGATGAGGCAGCTCATGGAGACTCACAGGTTGTTATCCAAAAAATACAATGTGGAAATTCATTTCCCCATCAGTATAGGGAGGTACACATGCCCTTATTTATCCAAAGCTAAGTGTATTGAGGTTGAAATAACCCAGATGACCTTGAGAGCTTTGGAAGCAAGGCCATTCTATGATGTGAATGGAAACATTACTAGTGCACTTGGAATCTCAACATATTCCCATGTTCCCTACTATGAGGACTACTGGGAGGACTCTCAAGATGAGGAAGAAGTAAGATTGAAGGACTATTCCAAGATGACCCTTGATCAAATAAAGGCTTTTAACATGACACTAGTCCCTAAGGACTTGGTCGATGATGAGTCCCCAACAGACAAGGTCTACTATGAGAATAAAATATATGCTCAACCCCTTCCAATAGTTAGGTGGTCCATTCCTAAATCTTTCTCATTAATGGATAGAACCACCAATTTAATAAATAGAACAATCAAATGGCTTAGGATAAGGGGGGTTAAGGTGACCAAAGAAATAGTGAACATCAATGAGAGGTTACTAAAACTCAAGGAGAAGGGAATACCACCATCAACAAAAGGTTCCAATAGTACAACACTCTCAGAACAAGCAGATAGGCCAGTGGTTTCCCATAAGAGAAAACAAAATTCAAAGGCTAAGAGAGGATAGTCAAGAAGCCAAGGAGCAGAAATAGATCAACCAATAGTGATTTCATCTAAATATATAGTTGCTATTGAAATTCTAGTAGTTTTTACTCCCATCTCAGTCATAGTATCTACTCCCATCTCTATTATAGTCCCTCCACCTATCTTTGTAATTCTATCAACTTCAACAACTCCTCCTATTTCCACTCCACCTTCACCTCAAGTGATTTCCCCCTCCATTTCCACCATTTCACTTGTGTTATCAATCCATTTTGAATAGTTAAATAAATGTAAATGGACACTCAGATCTCACTTCTGCTGCCCCTTTCCATAATTTCTCCCTCTTTCATAATTTCACTTCCTCTAATTCCTTCCATCTCATCTGTAATCACCACTTTCACCTCATTAATCACCAACATTACAAAATAGTATATAATTGTGGATTCAGTCATTATGACTATAATCCCACTGGTCATCCCAACCATTGGGACAACTACTACTCCATTTTCATCTCCCCTCACTTTTCCCTTTTCACCAACCTGAGTGTCCCCACAACATAGATTGATTCATTCATAGCTTTGGACTCCACACTCCCACAGGTACCCCTTTTCCAACTCCTTGTGCCTACTCATCCATTGGTGTCATTTCCATCTCCCACATCCATTTCCACTACACCCATATCTTCCACTTCCACAATAACCCCAAATGCCATCAAAGAGGTAGAGATGGAGCAAGTCACTGATACAAATGTGGCCACTCAACCCACAGATATGGAAGAGATTGGAAAAACATTTGCCAAAGATTCAATGGATACAATATTAATAGACTTAGCACTTATCATCATAACCAATAGTGCAACATCTTCAACTTTAGATTCACAAGTCAAAGTGTCAACATAATAGGATGATACTCCTAGTTGGTTAATACAAATAGTGGGTAAGAAATGTAAGCAGATGGTGTCCCAAAACACATTGGATTTTGGCCTCACATATGCATTTAAGAAATCCAAATCAACTCCCAGAACCATATCAAGAATATTATATGATTCAATAAGGGGAGAAGTATATAGAGATTTCAGTCCTCCCACCAGACAAATAGAAAGAAGATCTAGTGGTGGGGGATTACTAGATATCAAAGGTTTTCTTGGTCATCCTACAAGAGAGGGATTGAAACATGATGTTCAATCTAGCATTAAATCTCTTTTTTAGAAAATAGATAGTGGTAAGATCATTAAGGATGAATTGAATAACATGGTTGAATAATTAACGACTGCATTAAAGAAATTCATAGAGTCCACTGCTCGACCGACACAACCTATTACTCAGATCATAGACCAAGAGACACTTGATGCAGTGACATAAATTGGCAACATGGGAAGGGCCATAAAAGACTAGGTAGAAGAGCTCATCTCAAAGGGAAATAAAGTTATTGAATTAGTAATGGACCACTATACAAATTTGAAAGAGAGACAGGCAAATTTGAGAGAGAAAATAAATAAATATCAGGAAGAGATAAAAAGGTTAAACCTTTTCTATCCAAAGTTGACAGTTGTGGATACAATTGAAATTGATATCCTACTTGTAGAAAAGATACTGAGAAATAATGTAGAGCAAGAGAAATTGGATAGAGTAGCTTAGTTCAGAATAAGGATACTCATAGAGAGTTCCAATAAATCTAAGGCTGCACATGACAAGGCCACTGATATGCTATATGACTGTAATATCCCCAACCAATAGGGAGTGTAAAAAGACAAAAGTTTTGATACCACTGTAATATCCCCAACCAATAGGGACTGTAAAAAGACAAAAGCTCTGATACCACTATAATATCCCCAACCAATAGGGACTATAGAAAGACAAAAGCTCTGAATTGCTTTTCTGTGTATTCTGATTTTTTATATGAAATAAGAACAAATTGTGATTTTTGCAAAATAATTTCCAAATAAATAAATAAACCACAGTATAATATCTTAACTAGAAAATCAATGATCATATTATTCATCCAGATGATTACAATAAAAGTCCTCTGTCATACATATAAAAAGAATATTAAAATACTATCTTAAAAACTTGAATTTTCTGCAAACTGGAAATAAACCCTGGATCTGGTCCGTCTCAGGTTGCTGTGTTAAAAACACAGTCACCGTCATCAATTATTCTGCCACTTTCAGTGGTATAACACTATGAAAACTATCAACATCAGTCTCTGACGACTTGGGTCCGTCGATATCCTGCCGATGTCAATTTCTGAGTCGACCGATGTCAGTCACTGGACTGCCGATGTCGGTCTCTGTGCTTCCTATGGTACTTTTCGGCCTGATGTAGAATGATATGGATTTGTACAGATCTGTACGGATCTCGTACAAAAGCTAATGGAAAATAGTGTGGCCTGTATGCTGTACTCCAGATTTGAAGAAATATAGCCTAATACGAAAGATCTTTATTTTGAATAATTACTCAAACAAAACCTAATGAAATAAATACCTGTAAACCTCTGTGATAGCTTTTGTATGAATTTATCTCTCAAATTGGTAATATATCGGCTGATATCTCACAACCTCTGAATCGCACACATTGAAGAGTGGACGTTCTCCAATGCAAATGGAATCCTGGAACCCTTGGCTCAGTCTTCTCAGAAGAATTCTTAGCAAAAATCAATAATCATAATCTCATAATCATTCAACTCTCTCCCCATGAGAAACCCTTATACCCTCAAAAAGATGTGCTTGCCCTAATTAGGGTTTCTTAAATTAGAATTAGGGTTTCTTAATTAAAATTAGGCCAAATAATTAATATTTGATTAAATCAATCAAATATTAATATCTCCCTTAATACATGTCAGATCCTTGAACTGACTAAAGCTGGTGAATCAGGGAGTGATTCTACACATGACCATACCAAAACAAGGGGGCTCCGCTACATGCCAAATATCCCTAAATAATAGGAGCTCAGGCAAACGTGTTTGAAAAAGCCTGAACAAAAGCCAATTGTAGAAATTCTGCTAATTGAAGCCAAGCCAAGCTCCATCTAGACCCTCTATCCATCCTCTCAGCCTATGAGGGTCGCATAATAGGCTAACCATTAACTTTGACGATGTCCACTAAAAAAGGGGACATGACAATCCGCCCCTCCTGAAATCGCTTGCCCTCAAGCAATCTCTGAACAACAAACCAATCAATCCACCTGGATCCCATATGTAGTCATGATCTGCACTGCTATTAATCAATGCAAGTTCCTGCAATATCCTCTGAAATATAACCAAGAGGAATCCACAATCAAACTGGTGAATGCAACTCAACCAATCTCTAAAATCACAATTGCCCTGGATGTGTCGATACTGCAGGCTGTGTAACTTGCAACTGCCAATTCCATCTACAAAAGATGGTGCCAATCCATCCCATAACTGATCCCTTTGTAAAGGTGGCATGACCAACTGTACCACACTATCATCAGTGTGAGAAGAATCAATCTAGAGACTCGACTCCACTGGTATGCCCAACTCATTAGGACTAGGTACTCCCAAATCCTGAACATGTGTGTCAGCTCCAACAACATGTTCCTCAGCAACAACTACAGGAACGTACTCACCACTAACCACCTCAATATACAAATGAACTGGGTCTGGGGCTGGTGAAGACTGTAAGTGCTCCAACTCCACGATCACCTCCTCTAGTGCACTGTCCAAAAGAGTAGACTCAAAATCACTTATCTATGGAGTACTACCATCCAAACTCTACAAATCAACTCCAAAGCTCATATCAACATACAGAGTATCAAAAACTGTAGCATCACTGTCCAACTCCTCCATACCAAAAGAAACTACTGGTGAAACTAATTCCTCAAAACTATCCACTACATTCTTCTGGGTGTCATCTACAATGATCGGATCCTGGGACTCTTCTACAATCTCTAAATCTGGAGTGTGAATGCTAGACATACTCACATCATCATCAACATGTGACTTGACTGTAAATGAAAGCTGAGTCCCTACCACATGCGCTAACTCCTGAACTAAACTCACCTCAAGACCATCAACACTTAGTGTACTAACATCTGAGTACACCTCCACACTCTGAATGCAAGCATCGAACTCATCCTCATCTAACTCTGAAGAAGCTACTAGTGAAACTATCTCATCATCACAATCTCCAGCTCCTGCATCCTCTGCAACTAACAGAGAGTCCAAATCCTCATGACATAGGTCATCCGCTTGTCTCTCAGAATCTTGGAGAGCCAACTGCGTACACACCAAGGAATTCTGGGTATCCTCCAGCTCATGAGAAAACCGGTCAACCTCCTCTTCCTTCTTGTTTTGTGATGTGGACCCTTTAAAAAAGGATGTCATATGCCGTACAAATTTGTCTTCGAATGTAGGGTCTGAAAGGATTTCATTCATCCTCCTCTGGGTTTTAACCAGCATATTCAAACTTTGTTTCAACTTCCCCATGTCTTTGTCCCATTGTTTCTGAGTACTTGAAGTACCCATGATTTACTAGCCGATTCAATGTCCAATCTACCCAATAGGATGGCAAAATTTAGCTCTGACACCACTGTAATATCCCCAACCAATAGGGACTGTAAAAAGATAAAAGCTTTGATACCACTGTAATATCCCCAACCAATAGGGACTGTAGAAAGACAAAAGCTCTGAATTGCTTTTCTGTGTATTCTGATTTTTTGTATGAAATAAGAACAAATTGTGATTTTTGCAAAATAATTTCCAAATAAATAAATAAACCATAGTATAATCTCTTAACTGGCAAATCAATGATCGTATTATTCATCCAGATGATTACAATAGAAGTCCTCTGTCATACATATAAAAATAATATTAAAATACTATCTTAAAAACCTAAATTTTTTGCAAACTAGAAATAAACCCTGGATCTGGTCCGTCTCGGGTTGTTGTGTTAAAAACACAATCATCATCGTCAGTTATTCTGTCGCTGTCGATGGTATAACACTGTGAAAACTACGGACGTTGGTCTCTGACGACCTAGGTCAGCCGATGTCGGTCGATATCCTGCCGATGTCAGTTTCAGAGTTGACCGATGTCGGTCATTGGACTACCGATGTCGGTCTTTGGACTGCTGATGTCGGTCTTTATGCTTCCCACGGTGCTTTTCGGCCTAATGCAGAATGGTACAGATTTGTACAGATTTGTACGGATCTCGTACAAAAGCTAATGGAAAATAGTGTGACCTGTATGCTGTACTCCAGATCTAAAGAAATATAGCCTAATACGAAAGATCTTTATTCTGAACAATTACTCAAACAAAACTTAATGAAATAAATACCTGTAAACCTCTGTGATAGCTTCTGTATGAAGTTATCTCTCAAACTGGCAATAGATCGGCTGATATCTCACAACCTCTGAATCACACACATTGAAGAGTGGACGTTCTCCAATGCAAATGGAATCCTGGAACCCTTGGCTCAGTCTTCTCAGAAGAATTCTTAGCAAAAATCAATAATCATAATCTCATAATCATTCAACTCTCTCCCCATGAGAAACCCTTATACCCTCAAAAAGATGTGCTTGCCCTAATTAGGGTTTCTTAAATTAGAATTAGGGTTTCCTAATTAAAATTAGGCCAAATAATTAATATTTGATTAAATCAATCAAATATTAATATCTCCCTTAATACGTGTCAGATCCTCAAACCGACTAAAGCTGGTGAATCAGGGAGTGATTCTGCACATGACCATACCAAAACAAGGGGGCTCCGCTGCATGTCAAATATCCCTAAATAATAGGAGCTCAGGGAAACATGTTTGAAAAAGCCTGAATGAAAGCCAACTGTAGAATTTTTTCTAATCGAAGCCAAGCCAAGCTCCATCCAGACCCTCTATCCATCCGCTTAGCCTACGAGGGTCGCATAATAGGCTAACCATCAACTCTGACGATGTCCACTAAAAAAGGGGACATGACAATGACATTGAAGATTTGTTGAATAAATTATCATGTCAAACAACAAATCATCAAAACTAGGTCCTCTTAGTATAATAAATTTAGGATAAATTCAATGGAGTGGTCAAAGGAAAATCAACATGAGACACAACCTTCGGCTTGAGCTCCATCCACCATTTTATCAGGGACCATAATACATTGGATCAATTGGGAAAAGAGACTCAAGAATATAGAGTTTCACAAAGGGAATTATTTGACACAATTGCAGAATGTGAAATAAGCCACCTCTACTCTTTTGGTCCCAATGAAGATCATATTCTAGAGATCTTCAAGAGTTTTGATACATATATTGAGAAGACAGTAAAAAAGGACAAAGAGTCTTTAGAATTATTGGTTGAAGATTAATTATTTATATCATAAACATTTTGTATATTGTATTTTCTTGTTGTAAAAAAATATTTTAAAGTTGCATATTGCAAATTACAGCTATAATTTTGATAGCTCTTTCAAATAAAGAGCCACTTGTAATTTCCATATTCCTTTTTGATAGGTTGAAAGTTGTAAAAAATAAACTAGTAAATTACACTTTCCTTTTTGACAAGTTTGAGTTGGTTAAATTATAAAAGCACATATTGTAAAACGCATTTCCAATTTTGTCAAAATTGTATGACTTGAAAGTTGTAAAAGTCCCAATTAAAAATTACAATTTAAGGTTTTGAAAAAATAGACTAAAGTTATCTAAAACTATTTGTTGTTCTAAATTTGAGTTTCACTTTGGCACCTCATTGCATGGAAAAACTACAATAGCTGAACTGAAGAAGACAAAGGCATTGCATGAAGATTATCAAGTTTCCCCCATGCCTCCAAAAGTTAAGTGGAATGCCCAACACTTACATGTTTCTTTCCAACCATTCACCTTGCCAAAGACATCATTGTAGTTGAAAAACACACCTCCTTTGCATGGAGTTTACATATTTTGCATGCTCTTCAACTAGGTTTGGATTTCTTCATTAACTACATCTCTTCCATGATATTTTTTGTATAAATATGGGTACTATGGTGTATCCCATTTATCTTTTTGTTTTTAGAGAGATTATTCTACATTTTGAATAGCTTATCTACATGCTACGACTTGGAGAATGAGAATAGATTGAAGATTTGCCTTTCTTGTCTATGTAATATTTGTGTATGCAAGGTTATTTATCAATTTTTTGGATATTTTAATTCTTATTTCAGTCATGAAATTTAATTTTTGGTATTCCTTTGCTCTTTTAAAATTTTGTTTTATTAAAAATAAAGAATCTTGTCCCTTGTATGAGAAAATAACCAATATTACCTTTGTTTTCACATTTGTATGAGTTTCTGCTCCTATAAATTTCAATATATTTATTATTGTATTTTGTTGATTCAAGCAAGCATTAAAATCCACTACAAAATATTTGGTGCAATCACCATTTCTAGTTTTTGCAATTTCATTTCCAAAACTCTTTTCTCCTAGTCAAACCCTAGTTTATAAGCAAGATCACTAAGAAGCAGAATTTACACATGAGCTAGTAGTTTATCAATTGCATCAAATTTAGTGAAAGGAAGCCGACCTTCTCCAAAGGTTCATCTCAATTTGCCAAGGTCCTATAGCTTGGAGGTGATCCCATTGTATCATTTGATTTTTGCATAGTAGGCTACAACATCAAGAAGGGTGCAAAATCTATGTGATAACAGATCTTCCATTTGTGCATACTCAAAATATTTCTCTATCTTAGTGATCCATTTGATGAGTTATTGAGGATAAAAAATATCACAATAGCTAAGGTTGTCCAACCATGGCTAACTGTTCATTCTTACAACTACAATAGGAATCTATCTTTAGTTCATTAACTAGTTTTTCTACCCAAATCTCAGGTGCTTCTTCTTCTTCTTCTTCATTATCAATTTCATCATCCACTATAAATCATTTGCATTGTACAGTTTCCATAGCCTCTAAACAGGGTTGCATTCCTCTCATCATTTCAACAATGTCTATGATTCTTGGTGCTCTACCAATAAAACCTGTGTGCCATTTTTTCCTCTTGATCAATGACATCGCCTAAACCTTCTAACCAACATGTTCCTTTTTGGAAGATGTTTTCACTTCCTTCTACCCACAATTGAAAATGTGTAAAACAAATTAATTTGCAACAAACAACCTACAACTTGACTAAAAAAAGTCTCACGCACTCCCTTTATAAGGAACAAATCTTGCTTTAATGCCAATTGATGCAATCATGGTTAAGGGGTTCAAATAAGGATGACCTTATAATATGCAACCCATTACATTAACATAAAACATTTGATTAAATCAATTTCAATGCATGCAAAAACATAATTCTATATATAATAATTTTGGTGATTTCAATGGAGGAATTACAACTTACACACCCACCCCCACACTTTGACTATAGATTTACAATCCACTGGAAGTTTTACATCAATCTCTCTAGGGATGCATTACAACCAATGCCACTCTCAGACTTATGGCTCACATAAATCTCTATTTGAACCATGGTTGGTTCTCTCTAGTTTGACTCTCCTTGCAAATCTTCCAAACTCTAATCTTTACAAATTTATTCTTAATTTTCCCTCTCAAACCAATTTTCCAACCAACAACTAGTCTTAGCACTCTTCACTCTCTTATTCATAACATTGATCACATATGATATAAGCATACTTTCAAGCAAGAAGTTGTTATGGAATTTGGTATGATTCCTTCTTCTAACTTTTAGATAACCATCATCTTCTTGTGACTCTTCAACTCAAATTTAGTTACAACTGTTGGTTGTCAAGATCATTATTATTTATTGTGCATGACACTTGGCACTAAAACAGATGACAATTCAAATCAACACATGTCCAAATGATTATGTCATTGTGCAGAAAGACTAACTCTAAAATCTATCATGAACTCACTCGCTGTACAGAAGGATCATAAGGTTGTGCAAGATTATGATACATATGCAAAGGTTCACAAGAACATTATGGGGATCTTCGACCTTGAAAGTTCAAGTCGTAACAATTGCAAATGAAATATGTGCATAGAAGACAATGGATCAGGTTAACGCAAGACCTTCCCAAACATGAACTGCTCACAAGTCTTCAAACTTCGCAAAGTCATCGTAGAGTTTGTAAACCAGAACTGGTGCACTATCATCTGACATAAAAAGAATTCACTTTCGCACATCTACGTAGATCTCCCCAAAATTCTTGTAGAAATCTTCAAACAAATTTATGCCAAGCTTCACAAGATACACAAAACACAAGCCTTGCCTACTTTAAAGCCCCAAGCTACACACACTAAAAGGGTTGCATGGAAGTACTTGTGTGTGCACACAAGGTTGCGGAAAATAACTCCCAAAGACTACGTCTAGACAAATATTTACGCACAAATACAAAACTGCATATTTCTACACTAAACATTTTTGAGTGATACAAGATTACTTGTGGATCCAAAAGTTCCTCCATGATATTACCATTGCACCAGCTCAATTTTTTTGCCTACCCATGTGAATCTGGCTGTAACATTTGGTCCTCTTATTGGTGGACATATTATGCTTGTCATAGTTATACTTCACTGGATTGCACTTCTTCCTGGAGTTGTAATTGATTGCTTGCTTGCTAAGGTTAACAACAGTTGACTTGCATATAGGGGAATTTAGCCACAATTTTTCCCATTGCCATGGACTTATTTTTGCTGCAAACATTTTTTTTGGAGAACCATTTTCAGGTTCATCAATGAAGCCTCCGAGAGCATTTGGCCCTGCTCTGGTTAATTGGGCTTGGAAGCACCATTGGATTTACCGGGCAGCTCCTTTTGTTGGAGCCGACCTTAATGGGATTGTTCATGAGTCTTTAGAATTCAAACTGAACCCTCTCATCTGCCATTGACGACTGAGGATTATTGAGCTTCAAAGATTAATAGTTTTTGTGTAGCTCTTTGCAAAGCGACTTCTTTCAACATGGTGCATTCTGAATAGGACAGAAAACTACTATATCTGTTTGATTCTTCAACTCAGCAGCGTTCCCTCAACCCCTTCCTATTGTAAAACTAAATTTAAGCTATCAAAATCTTTACTCAAAATATTTATATAGAGCGGTGAGAGTTTTTTTCCCGTTTTTGGCGGTTTGATTTCTTTGAAACCCCCCCTCCGACATTTGGTCTCCTATTTTTTTCTGTATATATATATATATATATCTCCTTATTCATTGTCTGTGTCTGTTTGTTTTCCGTCTATGTTGATGTAATCAATTTAGACTTTTATCTGTTCTTTATCTTCTGCAGAGATGGGAAACGATAAGGCAAACCAGGTAAACCTCTCTATGTTACATATGTAAATGTTTTTCTAAGGATTGTTTTCAAAATGAATATTATAATTTATAGTTGTGTGGTTCATTGAGTGTGGTTGCTGCAAACCTAGGATGAGAAGAACAGAACCATGCTCCGCTGTCTATCCACACATAAAGGTAAGGTTGTGACGGAAGGTAGTTTTATTTCTTGTCATTAATCTACAAATTACAAATTGTCAATTCCGAAGCAGGTTTCTGTAAAAGTCTGGGTTGAAATGTCTGTCATTTCCTTTTTCAGGGCAATAATATAACTTAAATGTTCTTGAGCGATTATTATTGTTTGTCTGTTTTTACAATATTAATGCATGATTTCTAATAAATAGAAGATCTAGGGCTTTTAGAAAAAAATTGTGCGACAAAGTTTTTAATGAATGTTTCTAATCATATAAATCATTAAGAAAATAAAAATATATATGTTAGGAAGTTCGTGTTGCTGATCTCAAATGTCCAAAAACTTTATCACAGCTTGTTTCAAAAAAAACCTAGGCACATATCATATACTGTGAAAGCATAAAATCTCTAAAAGATGATGTTGCTGCTGCAGTAGAGCCAGCTTTAATTAGCATGAGGAATGAAGAAAGAGAAGCTGTGATGGTTTCTAGTCCATCTTTATCATTTAGAACTGAAGTAAGACAAATAAATTCACAAGCGTAATTACTTTTGGATTAAGTCTCTGACTGTTTGTTGGCACTGAGAAATGATCCAATAGATAAGATGTTTCTGGGTACAACTGCATAGACTTTAGAGTTCTAGAATTTTCAGATCTATCTGCTGGACCTATTATTAGGGTTACTAATCTTGTATTCCAGGTGCAGCAGAGAGACCTAAAATGTTTAAAACTTTAAACTCTACTCAATTGTAGTTGGAAACCTCTCATACGTTTAAATTTATTGATATCAATTTTGCAGTTTGAGGATACAGTAGAATATTTAATATTTCCTTATCATTTTATCATTTGTTAGTAGTTCCATTAAGATTATTAAGTGTTTTGAAACAAATGGTAAATCAGGATGGCACTTTAAGCTTGAACGGTCCCATTAATGAAGAGGAAAGCATTCCAAATATTGATGATGGGGACACAGTCCCAGTGTTAGAGTACGTAGAAGATATTTTCAGAGCTTTAAGAGAACAAGAGAAGGAAGTGAGTATTCTACCTAACTCGCATTGTATTAGTAGAAAGTTTTAGTTTCCCCTCAAATATTAATTTATTGTATAAGACTTCTTTTGTAGATGTTAAAATGAATTTTTATTTAGGTAATATAAAGGTAATGGTAGTTTTTTCTGTCACTACCAAACCAGATATTAATTTTAATAAATGAGATTTATTTTGTAAAAATTAAAATAAATTCTTCTTCTTTAGATAAAATAAAGCTAGTGGTAGTTTTTTATACTGTTAGTATCGAACCGGATATTAATTTTAATGTATGAAACTTCTTTTGTAGAAGCTAAAATAAATTTTCCTTTTTCTTTGAGTGTATATTAAGGTCTTAAACATAAGGTGTTGAATAGTGCTTCCTAGGAGAAAATATCAACTCATACAGTTTTTAATTGGGAAAAAGGTTAGCTATTCAAAAGTCCAAAGCCTTGTTGTCATGGATTTGTCATGGACACAATAATATTGTCAATGGGAAAGAGGTTAAGAGAAATTGACTTCAATTATGTTTTTGAAATCCAAGACATTGTTTTGTGCAGATACCCAGTTTTATCAATCCAATATACATGAGACAACACACAAATCTCACTGCAGAGAATCGAGCAAGTTTAGTGGATTGGATGGTAGGGGTAAGTATGACTAAATTTAGTTCAATCTTGGTTCACTCTATTGGTGTGAATTTACAATAAAAAGTAATCCGGTTTTGCAGGCACAACAATCTTTTGGATTAGAGCAAGAAACACTGTTTCTCTGTGTTAGTGTGTTTAATATATTTCTTAGCAGCCAGAAATCGATAAGAGGAGATTGGGATTTAAGGCTAGTAGCAATCGCAGCAATGCTTATAGCTTGGAAGTATGAGGAAGTAGACCTTCCAAATGTAAGCACTTTAAATTGCATTTAACTTTGGTTGCTGTGATAATGCTCAACATTTTACAGATATGATTTAGAGATGGTTGAATTTTTTTTTGGCAAATTGAAATTATTTATTTAGATAGAGAATTATATTTATTTTAAAGATTTTTAGTAAATTTGTTTCAAGAACACTTTTTTTTTTTTTTTTTGGTGATTTTTTTGCCTTAAAATGTTTTTGTCTAATATTTTGTATTTTATATTGAATCTATATTCAGAAAATAGATTATATGGTTAGTAAAAATTATTTTTGTCCTAAATTTTGGATTCTATGATTGAATAAATTTTAATGGAAATTAAGAATTATTTAATAATAAAATCATAATTTAAAAAATATTATTCATTGGTACATAAAAATGAAGCTTTAAAAAGTTTTGTTGGACTGTCTTGATTTAAGTCTGTAGACATTCTTTAAACAGAAGTTTTATAAAGGTAAATCCTTGGCTGTTTATGACAGGTATCTGAATATGCAAGTTATGTAGCCAAAGATTTTACTGTGGGCGAAATTGAATTAATGGTAATCACACGACCTTGAAGGTTGTTAATATGACATATAAGTGTAGGTCAATTAGTTTGGTTGAGGGTTAAATGATATTATTCATTGATAATCCTGCAGGAAGCAGCAATGTCAGGGGTTGTGCAGCATAGACTTGCTGTTCCAACTCCCTATCTCTTTTTGAAATGGTTTCTGAAGGCTACTGGATCAACCTCATTGGTAAAATATAGAGAATTTACACCACCATAACTATTTAGTTTTTTTATATTAAACAAATTTTAATAATATTTTATGATTTTTATTTATTTATAAATATAATTTATTTTAATTTTATTATTTTTAAGAAAATAAGTTAAGGGTTATATGAGAAATAATATTATTAATATAATAACTATTTATTAAAATTTATTTTAAAAATAACCTAAAAATGCATCCAGGTCAATCTCCCCAACAAAAAATTGAAAACTCTAAATAATTTCTTTCATCTGTCTATTGACTAAGGATTTAATGTTGGTTCACCAGGTTCAGAGTATGGCCTGCTTTTTGAGCGAGCTATGCTTGTTCAGTGAAATGATGCTTGAATATCCTCCATCCATGTTGGCTGCCGCTGCTCTCTACCATGCTAGGCACATCTTCTTCCCTGAACAACGATGGGACAAGACTCTTGAGTTTTATACTGGCTACCAAGAAGAAGAATTAAGGTAAGTTAATCATAGAACTATAATTGAGAGAGTTTAAAGAATTAATATGAGAAAATAAATTAGTTTTTTAGGGGTAGATACAGTTATATATATTTGTGATGGATTTTCCTTCTATCATTGGTTGGTATGGATTAAATGCTTTCTTGAAGGATATCTATTTTATCAAATTCTTTAAGATTTCATCTCTTAAAATATGAAACTTATAAGAATTTATATTTCATAAGGATATCTATTCTATCATTTTTTTTAAGACTCCATCTCTTAAAATATAAAACTTATAAAAATTTATATTTTATTTAAAATTTGCAAGAATTTATATTTCATTTAAAAGATATTCTTGTAAAAAACTCTTAAAACACTATAAATTATAGTAAGAATACAACTGAATTAAAAAAATTTCAAAAATCTATAAATTCAAGCTACATAAGTTATTAATAATTAGATGATGCATGCTAAGATTTAGTAAAATATTTTTTGAAGATTTTGATGATTCATGGGTTGGGTTTGTGCAGGGACTGTGCATCTTCTATTGTTCCATCCCTAATTGAGCCAGCTATCGGATCTCTCTATTATAATGTTTATGAAAAGTATTCCAAGGAAAAGTATAGCCCTATACAGGAAATATATTTTGCCACCTTACCTCTCTAACTTGAAGTGGGCTTGTGGGTTGTTTAACTATCTTTAGGGGCTTGTAACTACCTTTCTTTCTTTTTGCATGATTGAGACTGTCTGCATCAATGTTGCCACCTTGATAACGATATGCTCTTTACTCCAAATGGAATGGTTGGTCTTCATTTTAGCTAGG
This sequence comes from Torreya grandis, assembly GCA_037957365.1. NCBI lineage: Eukaryota > Viridiplantae > Streptophyta > Pinopsida > Cupressales > Taxaceae > Torreya > Torreya grandis. Next base: position 3,759,625 of record JARHVA010001017.1, read on the forward strand.
CAGTGTGTTGATATTTTAATTTTTTTTCAGAGTGTGTAACTATGCACTACTTTTGGGAAGAACAGAATCGTGGTGGCTCTACTCTCTCTATATCCAATCATAAATGTTCTTACAGTGCAAATTGAAAATTTACTAATCATAAAGATATATTATAGTAGCATTAGCATTCGGTTGATTTGTAATTTCTCTTTATGATTTTATTTGATTGAAAATCATACAGATGCCCTTGTTACCTCCTCCTATATTCATTAATTCACTTTCACACTTCTCATTTTTTTTTTTTTTTCCCAAAGCATGCATTGTTTGTGATGTCTCTTTGAAGACCAAAGGATCCAAAATGTCTAGACTGGAAAAACAAACCATTTCTTATTGTTATTTTAATTATTTTGCTTCCTTATGTGGAATCACCACTTTATATAGGACGAAACCACTATGGGTGGTGATGGTTACGGATTTGTCATCTAAGACATGGAAGAAAAATCTCTTATAACAAAACCGTCACCTAACAAATGATAAACCATCACCTTTAACAATATCCTATGACTTGCCACAGACCATATATTTTTCCATATTTTTGGAAGTGTATAATTTGTGAGATACAAATATGCCATCAAAATTGATGTTTGATGAAGAATATCCCAAGTTTAATCTTATTGAATATTAAAACATTTTTGTTCATGAATAACAATTTATAATATAGAACTCATCAAATTTTTTCTCTTTTCTTTTTTGGTTAATCTTATCATGTTAAATTGATGTTTGATGAAGAATATCTTAGTTTTAATCTTCTTAAACTACATAATATTTTTGTTTTAGAATAATAATGTATAACATATAACTCATCAAATTTCTATTTTTTATTTTATTTTATCATGTTTTTGGATTTTGGATTTTGAATTTGAATGATTTTATTAGATCTTTATATGTTAGCAATGCAGTTTTATATACATTTTTCTCTTTTATCAAGTTTTATGATACATCTATAAATTTATTTTAGTTTTGAAAATATTTTTTTTAGTATAATAAAAATTAGTGTTCTTTTGGAATCAATTACTTATTAAATTTATTTTCTAATATTTCAAATCTCACTATTAAATTTATTCTTCAAGGAAAAAAAGATTGAAACTAATACTTGAATATAAAGAAAATATATCAAGATTCTAAATAATACTTGCATAGTGTTGAGACTCAGACTTGGCAAGCCTTTTTTTGCTTCAGACTCGGTCTCAGCAAAAAGACTCGGTGAATTTTAAAAAATCGTTAAAAATAGTGAATTTTAGGAGGAAAAACTATTAAAATGCATTCCATATCAAATCCACTTAAAAATACACTCAAAACTAGTTAATTAGATCTAACATAGATCTTGATAGCCTCCCTCATTTAATGCTTTAAATCATGCAAGTCATCTACTATTTTTTTTAAATCTTCAATGATAATGTGGTGCTTTGCTAAGATTGACTTACAAACCCTATTTAACCATAAATATGCACAAGGTTCACCAACCCTTGTTTGAAAATCCCTTTCAGTTCATGAATGTATGGGCTCTCACACAAGCAAGGAATTGCGTACACATCGTTCTTTTGCTTCGGGTCAATTGGATCTTTAGTTGATCTTAAAATCCCTTGTAAGTTTTTTTGAGTTAACAAAGGAGATTTAGTATTATTCCTCCTCAAAATCTTTGCAATATTTCTTATGTTTAAGGAGTTTCAAACAAATTTTTGAAAACAATGAAACAAATGCCTATTCTTCTACGCACAATTCTGTTCATATGAAATCCCCCATGTCAGGGATCTAAAGAGGCTCCTATTTAACCATAAATCTGCACCATGTTCATGAACCCATGCTTGAAAAGCCCTTCCAGTTCACAAATGTATGGCCTCTCACACAAGCAAGGAATCACATACACATTGTTCTTTTTTCTTTGGGTCAATTGGATCTTTCGCTGATCTTAAAATCTTTTGAATTTTTTTTTTAGTTAACAAAGGAGATCTAGTATTCTTCCTCAAAATCTTTGCAATCTTTCTTATTTTCAAGGAGTAACAAACTATTTTTTGAAAACAACCAAACGAAAGTCTATTCTTCTATGCATGATATTTGTTTATATGAAATACTCCATGTCAGGCATCCAAAGAGGCTCTGATTCCTATTTTGATCAGGGCTGATTTAATCATTGCTTGGTCATGCAACCTCTCCTATAAATATAATCTTCACAAGATGACAACTCACCCACCTAGTTTTTGGACCAATCCATATATTAAAACTCATCTTTGATGGCTCCATTATTGCAAAGGGAGTGAGGAGAGGGGAGTTAGCTTTTTGTGAGTTCATTTTATTGTGATTTTTTTGAATTTAAAAAAAAATTAGGTTTTTTGCAGAGTCGACGAGTCCTGTGATAGGACTTGCGAGTCAACCTAGACTCGCATGTCTGTCCATACTTGCAAATCTGGGTAAACTCACGAGTCCCATCATAGGACTCATCGAGTCTGTAAAAAACTTAGTGAGACCTTGGCATGATCGACTCGAGCTTGAAACCACAAGTACTCATTGAGACTCGCCGAGTCTCAACACTATGAATACTTGTGATACCAAAAATAATAAAGGAAGGTTAAGTAGACATACAAAGAGAAATAAAATAAAAAATAAAAAATAAAAATAAAAAACTAACAAACAAAATAAAATCAAATATTAGTAATAAAATAAAAGAGATCTAAATTCAATTCAATTCAATGAAATTTTTTAATGGATAAGATAAAATTAAATATATATAAAATAAAATGTAATATTAATTAATAAAAAATATAATATTTAAATAATAAGATAAAATATGTATAATTAAAATAAATAATAATAATAAATAATAAAAAAAGTTAAATTAATAAATATAGAAAATAAAAAAATAGAAAATGAAAAATAAAAAATAAAAATAAAAAAGGAATGGGTTAACATTAGGACTTACGAAAGGGCAAGATTTTAGATTAGAGATTTCCAATAATGACTTAATTTGAATTCATCATCTATGTTAAGGTTACAAGGTCTCTTTTCAATTTCAATTACTTCTCTAATCTTTCTATTTTTTCAGTAACTTTTTAAGACTATAATATTATTGTATTATCTAAATACATGGAATGTTTTATTTTTTATTCATGCTCTACCAACACTAATCTCTTAATATTTCCTTTATTTATATTTTGAGCATATTAGAGTCTTTAATGAAGGGGAGAGTGTTTCCCACAGTTTTATTATTTTTGGGAATCTAGTGTTTAGATCCTAAATAATAAGGGTGTAGAATAATAGGAAAAATATAGCTTAATAGGGAAAAATATAGATTTTAATAGGTAATTATGAAAGAGAAATAGAAATAAACTTATCTAGTTTCAGACTGAAATGAAGGACTTTGAGGCTGAAATTTGAAGAGCAGGACTGAGACACTGTCAAGAATTTGAATCTAGGTTCTATTTTTTGATTGGACATGAGTGCTAAAAATAGGACACCCTGGTGTCTGGCACTATAGTCCTTCTTGGTGCCATTTTCCTAAGGATCTAAGCTTTCTAAGTTTTATTCGCTTGGTCAATATGAGCATGTGTACCAAATTTTAGGGGTTGGAAGTCACCGAAGCTTGCTATAAGTTTGTTTCAATCTTTAATACCTGTATTCATCTACACAAATGCAAACAAAGAATACATCAAAAGCAAAAGAGGGAAAAATTGGGTTATGGGAAGAATGAACACACAATCAAGAACCCTTGTTGTTCTGATTACTTCCTACATTAACCCTCAAGCTAAGGTCTAAGATTTGATGTAGTTCTTCCTTAGGGAACATGCATAATCAACACACACAATAGATGCAAGAATGAATTTCACCTAGGGCCTTTCTTGATCAAACATGTAAGTCTATGTGTGATGCAGAGAAATTGAGCTATACTATTGATTGATTTTTATTATGTCTAATGTGCCAAAGTAGTAAGTGCTAGATATAAAATGCTTTGTGTAGTCCTTTATATAGGAGACTCATCATTTTGAATTTGGGAGCTTTATTCACATTTGGTTGACATGAGAAAACTTAAAAATGAAGCAAAAAAAGTTGTAAAAATCATCTTGCAAGAAAAGCTGACCATTGGAATCAAATTTGCACTTGGACAACAATGTCAAAAATTGGACACCCTGGGTTTCAGCATTGTAGTCCTATTTAGGCATTGTTGTCTGGAGGGTTTAAGATTTGGGGGATGGAATAAGCATGGAAAGAGTAACCTGGGATAGTAAGGGTTAAGTCTGAAAGGTTATGAATGATTGAGAGAAGTTAAAAAGGTGTCTAGGGTATGAATAGAGACTAACGCAAATCAAACAAAAAAACATGGCTAGATACAAATAAGACTCATATTCTCTAGTCGAAGTCTCCTATGAAAGGATTGTGAAAAGACATGATATATGTGGTTGCTTGACCAAGTTAGGGTGTATACATTTACCCCTTTTTAATCTAGTGATGTAATAAAATGAAATACTAGAGTAAAAAAAAGAAAGAAGATGCATACCTAAACTTACATGTGTGGAGATAAGTGTGCTAAAAAAGGGTCCAACTTCTTGGCTAGGTAAGTGGATAAGGAACTGAATAGTGCTTGGAGAAAGAAGGAATCCCTAGAATGGATGCCCTTGTATTGAATCTGAATAATGCCTTGAGAAAGAAGGAATCCCTGTAATAGATGCCCCTATACTAAATCTGAATGAGAAATGAGAAAGAAGGAGTCTCTGTAATAGATGCACCTATACTGAATCTACATAGTGCCTAAATAAAGAAGAAATATCTGTAATAGATACCCCCTATACTAAATCTGAATGAGAAATAATAAATTATTGAAGGTTCGAAACCAATGTCTTCCCTCCATCCCACATATACTCATGTAATCTAGAATGTGTGTATATAGTCTATATGCTGTGAAGAGCAAGATCTATCATGCCCCCACTCTGAATAATATAAACTAGAAATGAGAAGTGCTCGGAGGTCCAGAACCAATGTCTACCCTCTATCCTACACATACTCCTTGGTCTGAGTAATGATATGGACCAACCACTGTAGATGATCATATGGTCCAACCTGAAGACAACCTAGGTATGCCTGGGTATAATATAAAAACTCTGATAAAATGTGTAAGAAGAAAATGGCCTATCTTGCCATTCCAATCTATATAATCCTGGATGCAAAAGAACATGATCATCTGTGTCATGCCCCCAAATTTGGTATGTGAGTGATGCATTTAGATAGTCTATAAATATGTATAACCACATGTGCCATAATCTATCATGCCATGTCCCATGTGTAAACTGGAGATCAAAACAATATGTCTACACTATGCCTATAATCTGCTATATGGTCGTGTAACTGTGTCATGTTGTATGAATTTGTGTGTATGAGACATATAGTAATGTACATGACCCCAAATTTGGTATCTGAGTCTGATTCTGTATCAAAGTCATTATGAGTCCATATAATCTAAACCACTATATCTAAATAGTCTATGTATCTATAAAATGATGGTGTATCCCTCTATATGTCTAAGTGATGTTGAGTGACTCACATAAATTGAATTACTATATAATTTTGACCAATTAGAGCTGAGTAATGTTGATAATCTAGATTCTAGAGGTGTAAAAACCATGCTAAGTGACCCATTAAAGTCTAAATCACTGTATAATATTGACCAATCTGTACTAAGTCTGATAGTCTACCTACTAGAGGTGTGAGAATCAAAGTATATTTACCTATAGGAGTGGATAGAGATACTAGGTAATTTTTAGAGATAGTGGGAATGATGCCCACCTTTTGGGGAGAGGTACAAGATTTGTGATAGAGGAAGTTGAGCCAAAAGTGATGACTAGTGGCTTATGAATAATAACAAGGTTGGTATAGTTTGAATTGATTGAGAAGTTGTTTGTTTAATTGGTTAGATTTGAACTATTGGGATTGGAATGTGTCTTTGATTGGTTAGGATCAAAACTTGTATCTGGGTATAGTAGAGATGTAGAAATGTTCATTTCATGGTAGGTAAATGAGGTAGTAATGGATATAATGGATTGAAAATTTTGATTAATTGATTAAGCTAGGTTGTTTGAATGTTTTGAACGAATGCTTTTGATTAGTAGGTACTAATTTATACATTAGGGTATAAAAGAGGTATAGGGATGTGTGTATGTCATAGTAGGCAAATGATGTAGTGAAAGAGAAAGGGTTATGTGATGTTGAAGGTATCATTGTCATGATTTTGTTGAATCAAATGGTTTGTAAAACGAAACCATGGGGCTCTAGTTATGGGCAAAATAGTGTTTTTCTTTTTAAATATAAAAGTTGATTGAGATAGGAATTTTGATTTGACTTTGGGTTCATTTATGCAGTGACTAGTTTAAGAAATTGGAACTCTGGAGTGAAAAATGCCTAGGAGATGAGCACCTTCTACAACTTATCTTGAGAAATTGGCAACCTAGATTTAGGTTGATAGAGAGATTAGCCCGGTGAGTAAGCTTAACACTTGATTCTTACCTATTTAGAACCCTATTTTGGATATTTTTGATCTATTTTAAGTAGTCTATGAAAGTTTTTACTAATTCCAGTGCTCTTATCCTAGAGTCAACATTACTATCTAGGATGTAGCACTGTTATCCAATTTTTAGTGCTGTTGTCCAGTGCTAGTGTCCTTCTACAATGCTATTGTCCAATGTGGATGGTTTTTTCAATTTTTGATTTATTCTTACTTTTGTACTTATTGGTTATTTTTCCTAGCATGGTTGTCTAACATATAGTGTATTTTTTGGTGTTTTTAGAGTGAGGTATGTATGAGAGAGTTCCATAGGTTCCAGGTGATGGAGACATTGAGGATGTTTCCTTTGTTGACTGATGAGAGAGTCATGATAGATAGAGAAAGATTGGGTCATGTATGTGACCTAGGGATGGTACAATGGGACAAGTATTTGATTAACACCTTATGTGAGAGGTGGAATGTAGACACTTGTACATTTTGGCTTCCTACAAGGGAGATCACTATGACCTTGGAGGATGTGTATCAGATTCTACATTTTCCAGTTAGTGGGTGATGGGTGACATTGTAAGATGATATGGGTGTTGATGCCATTGATCATGCATCCTTATATTTTGTTGGTGTGATAGTGATGTATTACTATCAATTATTATGTATTCAAGTGTTTCATGCCTACAAAAGTGGTTAGCTATATTGTTGGCTTAATTTGTTGTAGTGGATGGTAATGGAGTTTTTATTGCTTACAAGATGCATAGGGTGGTTCATAGTGTTGAGATGTATGGTATTATGTTATTTTAGGGTAGGACTATGCTTGCCCATTTATACAGAGATTTATATAGATTTACATAAGAGGCATTCAATGATGGTATGGGTGCAACTACTTTATTACATTACTAGACTTATAAACACATAATAGTTATGCAACTGATTAGATTATCGAGGGTGAGTTGGGCATATCTATAACTATTTGGCGAGTGATGGATGAGTGATTTGGCTATTTGATCTCCTCAGATAGATCACTATAGGATGATACTAGATATATTTGTGGCCTAAGATATCATATAGAGGATCTATAAAGGATTCCCTGGATGTTTTGAGGATTGAGAGTAGCTACAATACATGAGGGTCAGTTGATGGTTACATGATCATTAGGCTAGCATATATGAGTGATTTCAATATGAGCGCATGACTAGGTAGTTTGGAGTTTGACAAGATGTCCCTCCTATAGCATGGGTATGGTTGAGGAGTGCACATGCACTAGTGAGAGTAGGGGTTCATACAAGACCTACTGAGGCTGAGTTGGCACCGTTACCCTTGGATGCACATGTGGCTATAGATATTCCTAACGTAGATGATGTGGGATGTACTATGACATATACTACATGGTGGGTTGGGCATCGATGGGCTCTATTATATCCTATTGATGGAGTGGATGTTCTTGCATATGAAGATCTTGAGATGATCTAGAAGATGGGAGGTAATTAGTGATTATATTTGAATTGTACCTAGGTTTGTGTTATGCTAGTTTAGATTTGAAATTATATATCTAATGTAGTGTTATATTTCTTATGTGTGCAGGTGGGGTGGGAGGTGTATATGATGACACACCCATTAGGGTGGGGAGGGGAGATGATGAGTCCTGGGAGGCCATCATTAACTTGACACTCTAAGAGCTTATGCAACATGTTCTTGATTATGTAGTAGAGGAGGGTTTGATAGAGTGAGTGATGGTTATGGTTGGTGTTTATGATCATTTTTTTGATAGGGCTACTATAGCTACAACTACATAAGTTAGGGAAGCAAGAGAGAGATGAGCTTAGAGCTGAGTTGGATAGGCATAGGACACCTCCACCTAATTGTGGCATGGTGAGCATGAAGATTATGGATGACTATATGGATTTTTAGTTGTGATATGTAAACTTTCATGAGGAGCATGGTTTGATGTTGGAGTGGGATAGTTGGTGCAAGAGGCACTCGGGATCTCAAGGAGGTGCAAGGTCATTGAGTTCTGGATAGGATTATGGAATTGACACTAGAGGAGAGAGTGAGACTGATAGTAAGGTCTTGACACCAATTCATGATTGATTGTACCTTGACATGATGTATATGTTTTGAAAACTTCATGATATATTTATATTTCTTATGTGTGTAGGTGGGGTGGGAGGTTTATATGATGACACACCCATTAGGGTGGGGAGGGGAGATGATGAGTCATGGGAGACCATCATTAACTTGACACTCTAAGAGCTTATGCAACATGTTCTTGATGATGTAGTAGAAGAGGGTTTGATAGAGTGAGTGATAGTTATGGTTGGTGTTCATGCTCATTTTTTTGATAGGGCTACTATAGCTAAAAATACATAAGTTAGGGCAACAAGAGAGAGATGAGCTTAGAGCTGAGTTGGATAGGCATAGGACACGTCCACCTAATTGTGGCATGGTGAGCATGAAGATTATGGGTGACTATATGGATTTTTAGTTGTGATATGTAAACTTTCATGAGGAGCCTGGTTCGATGTTGGAGTGGGATAGTTGGTGCAAGAGGCACTCAAGATCTCGAGGAGGTGCAAGGTCATTGAGTTCTAGATAGGATTATGGAACTGACACTAGAGGAGAGAGTGAGACTGATAGTGAGGTCTTGACACCAATTCATGATTGATTGTACCTTGACATGATGTATATGTTTTGAAAACTTCATGATATATTTATATTTCTTATGTGTGTAGGTGGGGTGGGAGGTGTATATGATGACACACCCATTAGGGTGGGGAGGGGAGATGATGAGTCCTGGGAGACCATCATTAACTTGACACTCTAAGAGCTTATGCAACATGTTCTTGATGATGTAGTAGAGGAGGGTTTAATAGAGTGAGTGATAGTTATGGTTGGTGTTCATGCTCATTTTTTTGGTAGGGATACTATAACTATAACTACATAAGTTAGGGCAACAAGAGAGAGATGAGCTTAGAGCTGAGTTGGATAAGCATAGGACACCTCCACCTAATTGTGGCATGGTGAGCATGAAGATTATGGATGACTATATGGATTTTTAGTTGTGATATGTAAACTTTCATGAGGGGCATGGTTCGATGTTGGAGTGGGATAGTTGGTGCAAGAGGCACTTAGGATCTCGAGGAGGTGCAAGGTCATTGAGTTCTAGATAGGATTATGGAACTAACACTAGAGGAGAGAGTGAGACTGATAGTGAGGTCTTGACACCAATTCATGATTGATTGTACCTTGACATGAAGTATATGTTTTGAAAACTTCATGATATATTTATATTTCTAATGTGTGCAGGTGGGGTGGGAGGTGTATATGATGACACACCCATTAGGGTGGGGAGGGGAGATGATGAGTCCTGGGAGACCATCATTAACTTGGCACTCTAAGAGCTTATGCAACATGTTCTTGATGATGTAGTAGAGGAGGGTTTGATAGAGTGAGTGATGGTTATGGTTGGTGTTCATGCTCATTTTTTTGATAGGGCTACTATAGCTACAACTACATAAGTTAGGGTAGCAAGAGAGAGATGAGCTTAGAGCTTAGTTGGATAGGCATAGGACACCTCCACCTAATTGTGGCATGGTGAGCATGAAGATTATGGATGACTATATGGATTTTTAGTTGTGATATGTAAACTTTCATGAGGGGCATGGTTCAATGTTGGAGTGGGATAGTTGGTGCAAGAGGCACTTAGGATCTCGAGGAGGTGCAAGGTCATTGAGTTCTAGATAGGATTATGGAACTAACACTAGAGGAGAGAGTGAGACTGATAGTGAGGTCTTGACACCAATTCATGATTGATTGTACCTTGACATGAAGTATATGTTTTGAAAACTTCATGATATATTTATATTTCTAATGTGTGCAGGTGGGGTGGGAGGTGTATATGATGACACACCCATTAGGGTGGGGAGGGGAGATGATGAGTCCTGGGAGACCATCATTAACTTGGCACTCTAAGAGCTTATGCAACATGTTCTTGATGATGTAGTAGAGGAGGGTTTGATAGAGTGAGTGATGGTTATGGTTGGTGTTCATGCTCATTTTTTTGATAGGGCTACTATAGCTACAACTACATAAGTTAGGGTAGCAAGAGAGAGATGAGCTTAGAGCTGAGTTGGATAGGCATAGGACACCTCCACCTAATTGTGGCATGGTGAGCATGAAGATTATGGATGACTATATGGATTTTTAGTTGTGATATGTAAACTTTCATGAGGAGCATGGTTCGATGTTGGAGTAGGATAGTTGGTGCAAGAGGCACTCAGGATCTCGAGGAGGTGCAAGGTCATTGAGTTCTAGATAGGATTATGTAACTGACACTAGAGGAGAGAGTGAGACTGATAGTGAGGTCTTGACACCAATTCATGATTGATTGTACCTTGACATGATGTATATGTTTTGAAAACTTCATGATATATGTATATATATATATATATATATATATATATATATATATATATATATATATATATATATATATATATATATATATATATATATATGGATGTTTGTTTTATGTTGATGGCTATTTTATTACGTTATTAGATTTGAAGTGTGCTGGTATATTGGTATATTCATTACAAATGTTTGAAAATGGTTGATTTGGCATTGATGTTTAGATTGTATATGTTTGGTACTTGGAATATTTTATTTTAATGCTTTGTTGATGAGTTGAAGTGTGATGTTAGGTTTTTATTTGTAAGCAAAAATTTGTTGGTTTTTGTAATTTGTTTGGATAAATTGAGTTGGGTTTAAAATTTGGAAATTATTTGGATAAGTTGATTGGGTTTAATAGTAGTAAAATAAGATTTGGTATGATCTAGACTTTGATAGGTTATTTTCAGATTGGTAAATTATTTGAATGAATTGATTGGGTTTAATATTGTTTAAGCATTTGGATAGGTTGAGTTGGTAAGATCTAGATTTTGATAGGCTGATATTTAGATGGGATAGTTGTTGGGAATTAGGAATGTTAGTTGTTAGTATGGGGATGTAAGATAGCACTGTGTGTGTATTAATTCTCAGAGAGTGGCTCAAGAATATAAAGGGTAGCTAGACCTTTGGCTCCATCATTACCCTGTTAAGTGAAGCTTACAAACTAAAACCAATATGACTGTACATTGTATTATTTTTTTATGTATCACTATCTGAACCCTGCCATCCAACTGAATAAGTGCCCATACTATTCATGTTGTGTAAGAATGTGCTCTATATCTGATACTGTCTACTAAGTGATAACTATTGTTGTGTGTGAATATTTTAAAAAATTTAAATTTATTGGTCATGCAATTGAAATTGGATGTTGTGGAGGAGGCTCATATATTTGCAATTATAGTGGATTTCCATGTGAAATAACACCTTGTGGCCTTTACTGTGATGTATATGACTAAGAAATAGATCAAGATGGAACTGTGGCATGAGATGGGGGTTTGTTGTTCCCAACATCTATCACTCCTTTTTGGGACAACACATGAACTATTTTGGTCCTACAGGCCAAAATTCTCTCTTCCCTTCTCAAAAAATTATTTTGAGCATTCAAATTCTTCATTATTCAAGCGTTTTTAGTTAAGGGACTAGCAGGTTCAATGACTTCAATAGGCAAGCTCTCTTTAAGGAATAAGTTTCCAACACTTAGGCTATTTCAAGACAGGTTCAATACCTCAGTTCAACCAAAAGTGTCCATCGGCAAGCTTTAAACAAAGGAATGAACTGTTGAACTATTGAACCTTGAACCAAAATGGTTTAATGGGTTCAAAGGTTCAATGGTTCAGTCCTTTGTTTGAAGCTTGCCGATGGACACTTTTGGTTGAACTAAGGCATTGAACCTGTCTTGAAATAGCCTCAGTTCAACTAAAAGTGTCCATCGGCAAGCTTAAAACGAAGGAATGAACCGTTGAACTATTGAACCTTGAACCAAAATGGTTCAATGGGTTCAAAGGTTCAACAAGTTCAAAGGTTCAATGGCATCGGCAAGTTCAAAGTTTAACCACTTCAGCAAGTTCAATAGCTTCAAAAGACTTAGCAAAAAGAAGGAACATTGAACCATTGAACTGTTGAACCTTGAACCAAAAAGGTTCAAAGGTTCAATGTGGTTGGTTCAAGTGGTCAATTGAATGAGCAGAACACAAGATTGAACCATTGAACCAAAGTTGGTTCAATCGGTCAGTTCAATCAAATGGTTCAAAGGAGTGATCAAAGGCCTGTAGGATAGTTCTACGGACTCATTTCTATAGACTTCGCAGGCTGTTTTCTACGGACTTCATAGGCTGATTTCTACATACTCATTTCTATGGACTCTGTAGTTTGGTTTCTTGTTTCTACGAACTCATTTCTATGGACTTCACATGTTCATTTATATGGACTCTATAGGAAAGAAACAAGTTCCCGACACTTAGGCAATTTCAATTGGTCAGTTCAATCCCAAAGTCCGAAGGACAAGTACCCTTGTGGAGGGAAAATGGAACAAAAGGATATCTTTTATAGGGATTTTCTACTGTAGATTTTGCAAGTGAAATATTTCAGACATTTTGTCCGAAGGAATAATCAAAGGCTTGACAAGAAGTTCAAGAGAGTCTCCTGAAGGACAAGTGCCCTTGCAGAGGGCACTTAGGTGACAAAAGGACCTTTGCAACTTTTTTGAAAGGCAATTTTAGAGGCCAAACAACCCTTATGGAGGGAAATCAAGTGCAAAATGGACCATTCCAAGTACCATTGCGGAGGGCAGGGAGCACTTGTAAAGGGATCAAAGAGAAGGCCGAAAAGGTAAGTTTTTCTTCAAAAAATGGCTAAGGCAAAGGAACATTTCCTTCAAACAAAATGTCTGAAGGAATTCCTTTGAAAATTTTGTTTAAAGGAATTGGATCCCAAAGACAACCAAATGGAGCCTGAAGACCGCCTGAAGGACCTCGAGGGGCAGGTACCCTTGCGGGGGGCTCTCAATGAATAGAAAATGGGCCTTTCTTAAGACCCCGAAGGGTAGGTACCCTTCAGAATGATTCAAAGACTAAGCTCGGTCAAAGGGAACCCAAAGGAATTGAAGCCAAAGGAATTAACAAGGGATGATGGGCCCGAAGACGTCAAGATTAAGCATCGTGAACTAGTTGTTGGGATCCAGACGTCCGGTGACATCCTCGCAGCTGTCAAATTCATGGCAATGAAATAGCTGTTGATATTTAAAAGCTTGAGTGCAGACCTGAATGCATTCAAAGTCCTTAAGGCGAAAGGGAATAATCACTAAGAGAAGAAGTCGAAAGAGCTAGAAAAGTTGGGAATGTAGCCCCAGGAGCTCAAATCACAACAGAAAGAGGGAAAGTGCAAAAATATCTATGCAAAAGTTATTCTAGTAGGTGGAATAGTCCACCGAGTAGATATTTTGGATTGCAAACATTTAAAGTGCAGCTTGTTTATCTCCTTTGGAGTAAAGGCAAAGTGGATAGCTACGTAGATACCATATGACCTAGGCCCAGGAGGAGACATTTGAGATGACTTGACATGCCATAGTTAAGGTAGCCACCCTGTTCCAGCATGGTCCCTTGACAAAATTGAAAATGCATTCAAGGCATTGAATGCAACATGGGCCGCTCCATGGAACAAAGCACTGTTAGGGTGTGGAGCTAAAAGCTACACCTTAAGGCAAACAGGAGGGTTTTTGGCGTATGCAGTCGCCAGCGTCGGCAGGCCACACCGACGTCGGTCAGGGGATGCAGAAGGGAAACCGGCATCGGCAGAGGATCGGCTGACGTCGGTCACCTCCAGGAGGGCAGGGACCGACATCAGTCACCTGTAGCGGTCTAAACTGCTGTTGACGAATAGTCAGTTAAGTGAATGCAGAGTTTGCATGTTAAAGGCTTGTTCGAAGCCTTGAGCCGCAAGTCTAATCAGTGTATGCATGAGATCTATATAATAGACTCATGGGCTGTATTGTTATGTGGAGAATTTGGAGAAGAGCTATGTGAAGCTTGGAGAGTTCTTCCCATGGTGGAATCAAGTAGGATTCCCCATGTATGTATAAGTAAGATCAGGTTTGATATGCAGGGATGTGTGGATGCGAGGGTCAGAAAGGAGATCAACGGGGTAGCTAGATCCAAGGTGATAGCAATACATCAACAGGATCATGGAGAGATCTACTTGGAGTACGGTTGTGTACTCGATTGTACAGATGTGCAATGAGGTGAACAACAGCTTGTGTTAGCTGTGTGTTGTGACCTATGAGAGAAGATTACTCTGGAGGGAAGTTTACTGTAAGCCCATGAAGTGGAAGAAAGAGTGCCACCTCTTTGTTGTAAATTCCTTTGTAATGAGTTGAATACAATTGTGTGTTGCCTCTCATATTCTGTATGTTTTCTCATTGATAGTTATTTGTTCTTCTGGATTCCGCATGTTTAGTTGCTTATACATTGGTAATCATGTGTGCTCTTAAATCTGACAAGTTGTGTTAGAGCTTTGGGGAGTTTCGGTCCTATCAATTGGTATCAGAGCAAGGTTAGACGTTCTCAGAGCGAGTTTGACTAACAGATGTCCCAGATCTGTTAAGTGTTTGTTGATTACAGGTTACTCACAAGGGTTGCTGTTTGAGTGGGAGTATAGCAAGGCAGAAGAATGGAGGAAATCAGGCATAGGATTATCACCACAAGGAGTGTGGTGGGTTGTCTTCAGGTGGGAGCTTGAAGAGGAATACAAGCCAGGATGCAGATTGGACAGAGTACTGGTTTTGGGTACAGGTGCAGCTCTTTATCTCCAAGTGGGAGATTGTTAGGGTGTGGAGCTAAAAGCTACACCTTAAGGCAAACAGGAGGGTTTCTGGCATATGCAGTCACCGGCGTCGGTAGGCCACACCGACGTCGGTCAGGGGACGCAGAAGGGAAACTGGCATTGGCAGAGGATCGGCCGGCGTCGGTCACCTCCAGGAGGGCAGGGACCGATGTCAGTCGCCTATAGCGGTCTGAACTGCTGTTGATGAACAGTCAGTTAAGTGAACGCAGAGTTTGCATGTTAAAGGCTTGTTCGAAGCCTTGAGCCACAAGTCTAATCAGTGTATGCATGAGATCTATATAATAGACTCATGGGCTGTATTATTATGTGGAGAATTTGGAGAAGAGTTATGTGAAGCTTGGAGAGTTCTTCCCATGGTGGAATCAAGTAAGATTACCCATGTATGTATAAGTAAGATCAGGTTTGATATGCAGGGATGTGTGGATGTGAGGGTCAGAAAGGAGATCAGTGAGGTAGCTAGATCCAAGGTGACAGCAATACATCAGCAGGATCATGGAGAGATCTACTTGGAGTACAGTTGTGTACTCGATTGTACAGATGTGCAATGAGGTGAACAATAGCTTGTGTTAGCTGTGTGTTGTGACCTATGAGAGAAGATTACTCTGGAGGGAAGTTTACTGTAAGCCCACGAAGTGGAAGAAAGAGTGCCACCTCTTTGTTGTAAATTCCTTTGTAATGAGTTGAATACAATTGTGTGTTGCCTCTCATATTCTGTGTGTTTTCTCATTGATAGTTATTTGTTCTTCTGGATTCCACATGTTTAGTTGCTTATACATTGGTAATCATGTGTGCTCTTAAATCTGACAAGTTGTGTTAGAGCTTTGGGGAGTTTCGGTCCTATCAAGCACTAAGCCTTTCTTGGTTACTATATATTTTAAATCTCTTCTTTTGACAAAGGAGATCTTTTTGGTTATAGAAGCGAAACTCTGCCAAAATTGAAAGGTGATTACTGAGACTTTGAGCTCAGATTGTTGATCATATTTCTTTGTTTAAATGATAAAACAAGTTAATTTCAGACTTTTTGCTATTACAGCTTGTGTCATTTTAGGAGATTGTTCTTATGTCTATCTTCTGAATGCATTCTTGTCTAGTTAATGAAATAAATAGAACTAGTGGAAATAATCAGGAAAGTGTCCTGAAGCTAACTGTGGGAAGACTTTGTGCTATCTACAATTGCCTTTAGTGTGTTTGTCTATTTTCTATTTCTATGTAAAGGACCTTGGGATGACTTTGTGCCCTCATTGTCCTTTGTATTTCACTCTTGGGTAGTGGAGGTGGAGACTTTGTGCTACATCTCACTCTGCTGGTTACTATGCCCTTTATTACTAGTTACTTGTCACTACCTGAAAGAACTCCTGCTGTTTACTGTAAGACCACTTTTGAAAGAAGAGAAGTGCCTTTAGTGTTTTCACTTGGATTTCTCCTTTGTTTATGAATTTTATCTCTGAAAAAAGAGAGATGGATGGTGTTATCCTACCCTTGAGTGTTATTTTCTGCATATATTTATAGTATATAACCCCTTATATTTATAGGGAACCTCCCCTTAATGAGAGGAGAGATTTGTCCCCTTTTGATGTGGTAAACTTGCACACTTGGCCGACCAATCTCCCTTGCTGTGGTTGAAGAGACCTATTTTACTCATCAATTAGCTGGTGACAAAATATTCACCCAAATTTTTTTTGGTGACTCCACTGGGGATTCGAACAAGCAGTTCCTATCCTTATCCATTATATACTCTGGTGACTCTGGTATGTGTCTTACCCATTATCATTATAGCCTTACCATTTCCCCCCTAGATTCATGCAACAGTTTTTTGGTGACTCTGATGGGGATCGATGAGCAGTTCTAGTCTTTTTCCAGTCCATTCATATCAAAGCATTTCATATCGTTAGGGACCGACGTGAAGTAGGAAAGAACACTGCCAGCTTCACACCAACAATTTTTTGGTGACTCTGCTGGGGAAGAACAAGCAGTTTGAAGCCTTAAGCTTCAAGCTGAAGTAGGGCCAGTTCTTTTCCATTTTTATTCTACAATCTGGAAACTCCACACTATACAAGAAGCCAAAGAACCCAAGGTGTTGTTGACCCAATTTTTGAGTTGGTGCAGCAAGGAAATTTTGATTTGTTTCCTCCACAACTTCAAGTTCAACGATCCAGGAGTGTTCCTCCTACCCATACCAAGTCACCAATACAAGGTAGAGCTTCTTTTTATATTGTCAGCAAAGCTTTGCCTATACATACTTCACCCAGATTTTTTATCCACCCTTTCCATAATCAAATCATGGCAGTTCAAGGCCCCTAGGGTAACTCTTTTGGCCCATTCAATCTAACTCCACCTCTACACGATCTTCCACACAGTTTGAGGAAGAATTTCACCAAATTCTTTGGTGATGAGAGAGTTCACCCTGATGAACACATTATAACCTTTAGCATAGCCTATGGTGTGATAGGCATGGAATATGAGGATGTGGTAGTCAGGTTGTTTGTGGGAACATTGCAAGGTGTTGCTGCAAACTAGTTCTACCATCTAGAGGCTCAGTCAATAACTGACTGGAACACCCTCAAAGTTAAGTTCAAAGCCAAGTTCAAGCCTACAAAAGATGCACATGCCCTACTAGCCCAGCTCACACAGATGAAGAAAGAACCTCATGAACCTATGAGGTACTTCATTGCTAAGTTTGACAAGTTGAGGAACATGATTCCTACAATTGCTCAGCCAACGCTTGAGAGACTTAAATGTTTCTTCATCAACTCACAGTTGCCTGAAGTGAGTTTTCTACTAAGATGTGCTGGCCACATAGACCTTGCTATTGCTCAAGATTTGGCTACTGAGGTGGAAGATGACCTTATCTTGGCAGGAAAGATAAGGAGACATCCTAACAAGGGTAAATCTTCTTCATCTTTTGAATACCCATCTATAGGCACCACTGATCCAATGGTGTAAAAGATGGCAAATGATTTGCTTACTCTCAAAAATAAAATGGCACAAGGGATGTCATCTACTCCTTCGTACAAAGATATACCAAGGAGGACATTCCCTAATCAGTCATACCAAGGCAATGCTGCCAGGAATCAAGGGCAACCAAACTGTCTTCCTCCTATTTAGGGAAAATTGGCCATTGAAGCACCTCCAACCAATTCAACAGTTGGATATCTTGAAGTAAAATCAGATTTCTCCTTCTAGCCTAAGTTGAACCTTGAAGATGATGCTAATCTCTTCAAAAAAGGTGAAGAAGAATTAGCTGGTGAATCTAACATTGGTTTCCTGAATTACCAAGATGAACCCAGAAGTGAAGGTAAAGCAGTTGAGGGATCATATGTTATTTTCACCCGGTCCAAGAACCAATCAGCCCAACAAGATGATAAATAAAAATTAGAGTGACCTCAACTTGTAATTTCAATTGCCAAATGAGGAACCACTCTGCCTTCTCAAGCAAAAGACCTGGTGATTGATAAAAAAGTAAGTACTTCAAGTATGCCTTCACCTTCAACTTCAATTTCGTAGATCAGTCCTCTCCCTCCTAAAAACTAGAAGGATGAACTCCCTTCCCCTCTTCATAATTCATTTCAAACATTTGACATAATTGACCATGTCAAGAAAGCTAAGATCCAAATGTCTGAATTTGAATTTTTGCAATCCAACCCTGAGCAGTTAGATAAGTTAGTGGAATGTGTGAAGAATAGAACCATCCCTATAAGACCAGCTTTTCCCAAGGTAACTCCCACATCCACCTGGAATAACCTTGTCATTTCTCCTCCTACTTCTCTCAAAAGGACTAAACCATTCTATGTCTCCCTACTGATAAATGGACATCAGCTAAACAATTGCATCATAGATTCAGGTGCATCAGACAATGTCATGCCTGCCAAAGTAGCTAAATCCCTTGGTCTCACACTGACCAAGACATTTAGGAGATGTTTCTCCATGGAGAACAAACAAGTGCCACTACTGGGACAATTTAAGGATGCCCAATTTGCATTTGTAGCATTCCCAAAAAAGAGAATCAAGATGATTGTCCTGGTGGCTGATGTCCCAGCCTCATATGGCATTCTTCTTGGAAAAAATTTCTACAAGGATGTTGGTGGAGAATTGAGCATGGACCTATCTGAGGCAAGGATCCTAGTCAAAGGAGTTATGTAGAGATTGCTCCTTGAGAAGGAGGTAAAATATTTTGTCACCCAAACGTCAGTACCTGAAGCTCAAATTTTGTTTGAGTCTTTAGACAGGGGTAATTATTTTCTATCTATTAAAGACGTTCATGTTATAGCAGATGAAAGACTTGTAGGTGGTGATCCAAAAATTGATTCAAAAAAGACATCAAAAGAATTGGTAGGGTGCAGTATAAATAAAAAAGGATCTTCCCTCTCTAATGAAGAAAAATCTGATAGAAGATCAATTTTTGATGATGTTTGGATCCTAGAATTCGATGGTAGCTGCTCTTCTACTAGTGCTGGAGCTGGGATTGTTCTAATATCTCCTCAAGGAGATATTTTTCCTTCTTCATATAAGTTGCAGTTTAGCAGCACCAACACTGCTGAATATGAATCTCCTCTGCTTGGGTTGAAGGCAGCTCAAAATAGAGGTGTTAAACTCCTTCATGCTAAAGGAGATGTTGCACTGATGGTTTGTCAAGTGAGGAACCTGTGTCAAACCAAGAACAAAATATTACACCATTATCACAATCTGGTATGGTATCAAATTGAAAGTTTTAAAGCTTTCAATATTTTTGTAGTGCCCAAAGGGCCTCATAATCATGCAAATTCATTAGCTGTCCCTATAACCTTCATAGTTCCTCACCCTGATTTCAAAGAGAATAGGTATACTATCAAACTGGTCTTTCAATCAAGTGTGCCTAATAAAGCTAACCATTGGTAGGAATTTAATGTTGACAATCAAATCATGTACTGGACTGAACCAGAAGAGAAACAAGCTATGGTAATGGACCATACTATTGTGTGCCAAATTTAGGAAAAGGAACTCTTCACCAAGAGAGA
Source organism: Torreya grandis (assembly GCA_037957365.1). Lineage (NCBI taxonomy): Eukaryota > Viridiplantae > Streptophyta > Pinopsida > Cupressales > Taxaceae > Torreya > Torreya grandis. The sequence goes on from JARHVA010001017.1 coordinate 3,779,923, forward strand.
AAAGATTTATGGTTTTCAGATTGGAGACCATGCCTTGCCATGGAGCAAGAAGAGAGAACCAAAAAGAGTGCACAAAAAATGTGATTCTTAGTGGAGAGTTCCAATCACCCATCACCGATTCTGGGGAGAAAATGGTCTCTTGTTGGTTTATTAGGACATAATGCCATTTTCATTGTCTCACAATGGGTAGCATTTGAATCACTTCAGTTCTTGAAGTATCAGATAAGATCATCTATACATATGTATATTTGTATAGTCTTTAGTTCTATTGTGTGCTTTTCATTTTCATTTTTGGCACCTTTATTTTTTGGGTATCATGACTCCATAGCCCAATGGCACACTTCAAGGCACTGGAGATTCTAGTTTTTACTTCCCTCAGCTATTCCAAAATTTCAACTGAAGGAAGTTCCCCAACTAGAGCCAATTTTTGTTCCTAAAATTTGTCACTCCTTTTTGGGACAACACATAAACTATTTTGGTCCTACAGGCCAAAATTCTCTCTTCCCTTCTCAAAAAATTGTTATGAGCATTCAAAATTTTCATTATTTAAGCTTTTTCAGTTAAGGGATTAGTAGTTTCCATGACTTCAAAAGGGAAGCTCTCTCTAAGGAATAAGTTTCTAACACTTAGGCTATGTCAAGATAGGTTCAACGCCTCGGTTCAACCAAAAGTGTCCATCGACAAGCTTCAAACAAAGGAATGAACCATTGAACCGTTGAACCTTGAACCAAAATGGTTCAATGGGTTCAAAGGTTCGATGACATTGGCAAGTTAAAAGTTCAGCCACTTCAACAAGTTTAACGACTTTAAAAGACTTAGCGAAAAGAAGGAACATTGAACCGTTGAACCATTGAAACTTGAACCAAAAAGGTTTAAAGGTTCACAGGTTCAAAGGCTTAACACGGTTGGTTCATGTAGTCAATTGAATGAGTGGAACATAAAATTAAATTGTTGAACCGTTGAACTAAAGTTGGTTCAATTAGTCGATTCAATCGAACGGTTCAAATGAGTGATCAAAGGCCCGCAGGATAGTTCTACGGACTTCATAGGCTAGTTTCTATAGAATTCATAGGTTGATTTCTACGGACTCATTTCTACAGACTCTACAAGTTGGTTTCTTGTTTCTATGGACTCATTTCTATGAACTCCACAATTTCATTTCTATGGACTCTGTAGGAAAGAAACAAGTTCCCGACACTTAGGCAATTTCAATTGGTCAGTTTAATCCCAAAGCTTGAAGGATAGGTACCCTTGTGGAAGGCAAATGGAAGAAAAAGATATCTTTCAAATGGATTTTCCACAATAGATTTTGCAAGTGAAATCCTTTGGAAATTTTGTTCGAAGGAATAATCAAAGGCCCGATGGGAAGTTCAAGAGAGTCTCTTGAAGGACAAGTACCCTTGCAGAGGGCACTTAGGCAATAAAAGGACCTTTGCAACTTTTCCAAAAGGAAATTTTAGAGGCCAAACAACCCTTATGGAGGGTAGTCAAGCGCAAAATGGACCATTCCAAGTACCCTTGCGGAGGGCAGGGAGCACTTGTAAAAGGATCAAAGAGAAGGCTGAAAAGGTAAGTTTTTATTCAAAAAATGGCTAAGGCCTAGGAACATTTCCTTCAGATAAAATGTCTGAAGGAATTCCTTAGGACATTTTGTCTAAAGGAATTGGACCCTGAAGATAGCTAAATGGAGCCTGAAGACTGCATGAAGGACTGTGAAGGGTAGGGACCCTTGCGGGGGGCTCTCATCGAATAGAAAATGGGCCTTTCTCAAGACCTCAAAGGGTAGGTACCCTTTGGAATGATTCAAAGACTAAGCTCAGTCAAAGGGAACCCAAAGGAATTGAAGCTAAAGGAATTACTAAGGAATGACGAGCCTGAAGATGTCAAGGTTAAGCATCATGAACTAGCTATTGGCATCCAAATGTCTAGTGATGTCCTTACAGCTCTCAAATTCATGGTAATGAAATAGCTATTGATCTTTAAAAGATTGAGAAAAAAATTTAATGCATTCAAAGGCCTTAAGGCCAAAGGGAAGAACTGCTAAGAGAAGAAGTTGAAATAGCCACAAAGCTAGGAATGTAGCCCTGGGAGCTCAAATCACAATAGAAAGAGGGAAAGGCCAGAAATATCTATGTAGAAGTTATTCTAGTAGGTGGAATAGTCCACCAAGTAGATATTTTGGATTGCAAACATTTAAGGTGTGGCTTGTTTGTCTCCCTTGGAGTAAAGGTGAAGCGGATAGCTGCGCAGATACCAGATGACCCAGGCCTAGGAGGAGACATTTGAGATGACTTGACATGCCATGGTTAAGGCAGCTGCCTTATTCCAACATGGTCTCTTGACAAAACTAAAAATGCATTCAAGACATTGAATGCAACATGGACCACTCCATGGAATAAAGTGCCAAGCCTTTCTTGGTTACTATATATTGTAAATCTTTTCTTTTGACAAAGGAGATCTTTTTGGTTATAGAAGTGAAACTCTACCAAAATTGAAAGGTGATTACTAAGACTTTGAGCTCAGATTGTTGATCATATTTCTTTGTTTGAATGAGAAAATAAGCTAATTTTAGACTTAGTGCTATTACATCTTATGTCATTTTAGGAGATTATTCTTATGTCTATCTTCTGAATGTGTTCTTATCCAGTTAATGAAATAAGCAGAACTAGTGGAAATAATCAAGGTGTCCTGAAGCCAACTGTGGGAAGACTTTGTGTTGTCTACAATTGCCTTTAGTGTGTTTGTCTATTTTTTGTTTCTATGTAAAGGACCTTGGGATGACTTTGTGCCCTCATTGTCCTTCGTATTTCACTCTTGGGCAGTGGAGGTGGAGACTTTGTGCTACATCTCACTCTGCTAGGTACTATGCCCTTTATTACCAGTTACTTGTCACTACTTGAAAGAACTTTTGCTGTTTACTGCAAGACCACTTCTGAAAGAAGAGAAGTGCCTTCAGTGTTTTCACATGGATTTATCCTTTGTTTGTGATCATCTCTAAAAAAAGAGAGATGGATGGTGTTATCCTACCCCTGAGTGTTATTTTCTGCACATATATATATAGTATATAGACCCTTATATTTATAGGGAACCTCCCCTTGATGAGAGGAGAGATTTTTCCCCTTTTGATGTGGTAAACCTGCACACTTGGCTGACCAATCTCCCTTGTTGTGGTTGAAGAGACCTATTTTGCTCATCAGTTAGCTGGTGACAAAATATTCACCCAACATGGTTCATCTAATGTCTTGGGATGACTTAGTCATGGAGGAATGAGTTCTAGGGTTCCATAATGGAGGATATATCTATGCCTCATGTGTGAATGCTATGATACCATTATCAACACATCTAGTAATGTAATCTCTAAGTCTAAAATAGTCATTATCTCTATGTCTATGGATATGATGATAGTGACAAAAAGGCCAATGTGATTGTCTATGTAAGAGACATAGATCTTGTCAATGAGTATAAGGTAATGTGATTAACCTCTTATTTAGTAGTGTTGATAATATGGTAGATGGACTATCCCACTCTGAATCAAATTGTAGTGGTGCTTTGTTGTTTGTTTTTATAGTGTAGACTACAAGTTGTGCTCTAGAACCTATCTCTTTGTTCTTGATTGGGGTCTTTTCTGGTTGTGGTATCCTATCTTGTCTAGGACATGGTGGATGTTGAGTGTTAGGAGTTGTATCTAAAGATGCTACTGTAAAATCTAGAGTGATCTGATCAACTAAATTTGCCTCAATCAATCCCAATTTCTTTTCTAGAGATAAAACTGTATAACATAAGTGTTTGAAAGAAGACTTTGTCTGATATAGTAGATGATCGAGTAGAGGTTGGTGAATCCCCTTACTAAATATATTTTGAATCTCTAGATCTGCTGGTCTGTATATCTATCTTAACATGTGTGCCTTGAATCTTAAGATATACTCACTAACTATCTCTAAATAATTCTGATGTAGTGTGGCAAGTTTCTCATATGTAACATGAGAGCCCATGTTTATGATGTAATATTTGAGAAATGATTCCTCTAAGTCATCATATGATTGCAATGAACTAATGAGGAGTAGATGAAAGAACCAACTCTACACTTCCCCCACTAATGTTTGTTGGAATAACTTAAGTAGAATTAGTGGGCTTGCATGAGATGGTAGAGCCTTTCGAAAGGCCTAAATGTGTACAAATGGATCTCTAGTTCCATGAAAGTGAGGTTATGATGGTATTTGGTCATGCTTAGGTAATGAAGCTTTTATGAATGTATTTAGAATAGGGTTAACATGTAGAACTTTGGCACCCATCTAAGACTTATAAGCTTTGTTTTCCATGGTGAGGAGTTGTACTTGGTGTTGCAATTCACCAACTGCATGCATCTATGAAATAATCTCCTAGAAAGGGATATTAGTATCTTGAAGTGGTTCATTTAATCTTTGAATTTGATTGTTAATTTTAAACATGGGAATGTTACATTTTGAAATTGGATCATAAAGAGGGGGTATGCTCACTTGAACTTTGGGAGTAATGGTAACTTGGACCTTATTGGAGGGATGTGGGCTACCATTCTCTTTAGGTGAAGAGTGAGAATCGGGTTCTACTGTAGTGAGGGGTGGCCTGGGAGATTCATTGTTATCTTTGTGTTTTAGTGAATCACATGCTAATTTAGTAGAGGATGTGTTATTAACATTAACATGTGTATTAATTGAAATAAAATTATGAATAAAAGTAGAAACAACATTTTGACATGCATTAGGTTTGAAAGGAGTGAGAGAAGAGGTAGAAGCATGAGATGAATTTTCTTCTTTGCTATATGCATAATAGTCATCACTATTCCATGCATTATCACAATCTAAATTTTGTTCATTTGAAATAGTAGAATTTAAAGTATCATTTTTGTATTCACTTTCATTCTCATATTTATTTGCATGTTCACTATCATACTCATTATCACTTCCATCATTGCTAGGGAGAGGTGTAAGAGAAGAATTTAATTCCTTTCTAATATGTAATAAATTATCATTTAAAATTGGAATATCATGTGTATCTATGCTATCTATGGATGGACTATATGCATTTTCTTTATTTTTAGTATGAGAAGTAAGATTAAGAGAGTTATCATTTGAACTATGCTTTATTACTTTGATTCTATTGCATTTATATTGTTGTATTTTGAACATAGCAATAACAAAAGAGAGAGAGAGAGAGAGAGAGATTAGGTTCACATGGAAGCAAATTTTCACCTATTAGAGGTTCCTTTGGAAGTGCATGACTAATTTGTTCATTTTGTGCATTATGCATAGGAGAAAGAGGTGAGAAGTATTTTTCTCATTTATCAAAAGTATTTTATTTAGAAGAAGGGATGAAAGAGATAGGTTTGAGAGGAGAAGATGCATCTAGTTTTTCTTCACTATCACTTTCATATGCATGATAATATTCCTCATTACAAGAATACTAATTATCTTCATTGTAAATAAAATCATTTTCCACATTTTTAGCTAATGTACAATTCTGCAAATTTACCCACTCGTTATCATAATTATGAGAAAAATTAAGAAATTTGTCTATGGGATGAGAGGGAAGAAGTGCCTTAGTGGCCACTATATTTTTTTCACCAAAAAGAATATGAAGAAGTACTATTAAGCAAATAAATGCAATAAAAACTACTAACATAGAAATTTTGAAAATACTTGTGACTATCTAAACAATTAGCAAAAAAATTAAAATTAATTTCTAAAAGTTGAAAAGATGAATGGTTTGAAGGTGGAAGACCTAGTTTAGAAATATAGGATTTTGGGCTATGGTTTTAGACTTTTTGAAAATTATGGCTATAATTTAAATTTTAAAATTAATTTGAAAAAATATAGTTACACAAAATTTGATACAAAAATCAAAAATTTGAATTTGAATTTTTGCACAAAATAACTACTAATTTATAAATTTTGAAAATATTTTTGGCATACTAAACAATTTTCAAAAATTTTGAAATTAATTTCAAAAAATTTTAAGGGAGGGAAACTTGGGGTTTGAGGACCTAGTTTGGAAATCTAGGGTTTTAGAGTTTTTTGAAAATTATGCAATAATTCTAAATTCTAAAAATTATTTGAAATAGGATAAATGCACAAAAATTATACAAAAATTACAATTTTAGAAATTAAATTTTTGCACAAGAAACTAATAATTTTGAAAATTTGCATTTATTCTTGACAAGGTATTCAATTTGCAAAAATTTCAAAATAGTTTTCTAAAATTTTCAAGGAGGAAAGGTTCGGTGTGTGATGACCTAGTTTTGAAATCTAGGGTTTTGAGATAGGGTTTTAGATTTTTTTTAAAATTATGCAATAATTTTAAATTCCTAAAATTATCTTGAATAGGAAAAATAAACAAAAATTAATGCAAAAATCAGAATTTTGGAAATTAAACTTCTGCACAAAATAATGAAGGAAGAACCCTAAGTGCAGCTAGGGGTTTAGGTTTGTTCAAAGTAAGTTAGGTTCATCAAATGTTTTATTATTATTAGGAATATAGTGTTTATATCTTAAATAATAAGGGTATAAAATAATAGGAAAAATCTAGTTTAATAAATAAAAATATAGATTTTAATAGTTAATTATGCAAGAGAAATATAAATAAACTTAAAAGTTTTCAAACTAAAATGAAGGACTTTGAGGTTGGAATTTGAAGAGTAGGACTGAGACACTGTCAGGAATCTGAATTTGGGTTCCAATTTTTGATTGGATAGGAGCACGAAAAATAGGTCACCTTGGTGTTTGGCACTATAGTCCTTCCTAGAACCATTGTCCTAATGATCTAAGATTTATAGGTTTTGTTCATTTGGTCAATGTGAACCTATGTACCAAATTTTAGGGGATGAAAGTCACCATAGCTTGTTGTAGGTATATTTTAATATTCAACACCTATATTCATCTACACACATGAAAACAAAAAATACATCAAAATCAAAAGAGGGAAAATTGGGTTAGGGGAAGAATGATCTCATAATCAAGAACCCCTATTATTCTAATTGTTGCCTATATGAACCCTCAAGCTAGGGTCTCAGATCCAATGTAGTTCTCCCTTAGGAAATGTGCATAATCAACATGTAGGATATATACTAGAATTAATTTTTCCTAGGCCCTTCCTTGATCAAGCATGCAAGTCTATGTATGATGCAGAGAAGCTAAGCTATACTATTGACTGATTTTTATTATGTCTAATGTGCCAAAGTAGTAAGTGCTAGATATAAAATACCTTATGTAGTACTTTATATAGGAGACTCGTCATTTTGAATTTAGGAGCTTTATTTGCATTTGGCCAACATGGGGAAACTTAGGAATGAAACAAAGAAAAGGGGTAAGATTGATCTTGTGAGAAAAACTGACCATTGGAATTAAATTTGCACCTGGATAACAGTGTCAAAAACTAGACACCCTAGGTTTCAATGTTATAGTCCTATTTGGGTGCTATTATTCAGAGGGTTCAGGATGTTAGAATTAACTACATGATGTAATGAATCTAATAGAAAGCATAAATAAAAGATAAAATAGTAATAGTAATAAATAATAAATGTATATTCAAGATAACAATATAAATGAATAAATAACTCAAATATGATGAATTACTCTAATAATTCAATATTAATCTGATAAATAATACATAAATAACCATTGCTTATATAGAGCAAGGTATGCAAGATAAAGATCAGGGAACTTACACAACACGTGTAGTTCAACTGACATATGACTACAGATTCAATAGTGGAGTGTAACTCCACATTAACAAGATAGGTGTCCAATTTATGTAAATGATCAACACAAGTTGACTACTAGTTAAGTAATCTTATCCTATCTTACTATGAATAGTAGAGTGGAACTCCATTGTAACAAGATAGGTGTCCAAGTTGACTACTAACTAAGCAAGCTTATCCTATATGGTGCAAATTATTAATAAATAAATTAAAATAATTACAATAATTAATTAGTACACCAAAATAATAAATAATAAATACAAGTAAATGTAATAAAACAAATAAATGCACCAACAGCCCCCATAAATGAAGCTTAGGTAGGGCTATGTAGATAAGAGTCCTAGTAATGTGTAGTCATATTAGGTACTCTATACAAATAGATGAAGAAAGGAGAAACCCTAAAGAAAAAAACTCCTCAAAATAAAGGTCTAGGAGAACCCCCTTAAGAACTAATGTCACACACCCCAAAATATATCTTAAGTGAAGATAATTTCTCTTAGTGAAAGGTTTAGTTGAAATATCTATAATTTGCTCCTTTGTAGGACAATATTAAATATCAATGATCTTTGCTTGAATCAACTCCCTGATAAAGTACATATGGATATTTATGTTTTTGGTTCTCTAATGATGAATTAGATTCTTTAAGATCTGGATAGTGCTTTGATTGTCACAGTAGATAATTGATGGCTTTCAAAATGGAACACCAAGCTCGGTGAGAATATTCTAAAGCTAAATAACCTTAGTAGTGGCATTAACAGTGCCATAATACTCAGCCTCTATAGATGAAATAGCACTAACATTTTTCTTCTTTATTTACCAATAAATGGGGTTAGATTTGGAGTGAAAGATGTAACCAAAAGTGGACTTATGATCATCATAATCATCAACCTAATCAGAATATATGTATCCCACCAAGTCTAAACCTATACCTACTGTATAGTTGACCCTGTATCTGATAATGCCCTAAATGTAGCTTAAAATACACTTGGTAGCTCTCCAATAAAGCTCATGTGGTGTCTACATAAAGCGTGAAACCATGCCAACTGCATATGAATGTCAAGTCATGCATGAGTCAGATAGATAAAACTAGCTACAAGCTAGTGATATAATGTGGCATCAACCAAGAGAGTGGAACAGTGAACCTCAAGTCTAACTCTAGATAAAAAAGGAGCTAGTGCATGCCTATAATTAACCATGTGAAACTAAGCTAACAATTCCATGGCATACTTGGCATGTGAAAGTGTAATCCTAAAAGAAGACTATGCTATCTAAATCCTGAAAAGATAATGTAATAGGCCCATGTCTATCATAAAAACCTATCATGAAGTGCATTCTTAACACTGTTGATGATGGATGTTGTGCCCCCTATAATAATGAGATCATCAACATAGAGCACTAAGTACAATATTGAATCCTCCTACCATAGAATGTAGACATTTAGATCTGAGTGACATCTCAAGAACCCAACTGAGAGAAGAAATATGTCCTTCTTAGAATACCAAGCCCTAGGGGATTATTTTAGACCATAGAGAGACTTATGCAAGTGACACACCAATGAAGAATCCTGAATGAACCCCTATGGTTACTTCATATATATCTCTTCATGAATATCCATGTGAATAAATGACTCTTCACATCCATTTGATGTATAACCCAAGCATGAGCTGCACTAATAACTAGTATCAAGTGAATGGAATTCATCTTAGCAAAAAGTGCAAAGGTTTCTGTATAGTCAATGCCTTCCACTTAGAAAAAACATTTGGCTATTAATCATGCTTTATACTTATCAATATTTCCATCTGCTACAAGCTTAGTTTGATATATCCACCTACATCGTACTAATTTTCTTCCCTTAGAAAGAGGAATAAGATCCTAAGTGTTGTTCCTAATCAATGAGTCATACTTTTCTTCCATTGCTGAATCCCACTCAATTGTCCCTATGGCTTCTTAAAAATATTGTGGATCAAAAGTTGTGGCAATGTAGGAATGTGGAAGATCATGTTGTGACTTTTTTCTCATTCTATTTGATGGATCCCTAACAAGAGGGTCAGAATCCACCAAAGTTTGTCTAGCCCACAAATGCATCAATAGACAAGGATATAGAGGAGGAGGAGGAACATTACCTGCTAAACCCCATTGGGGAGGTATTACCTCATCATCCCTATGAGTAGATGAAGTAGGAGTATCATCATCACTATTATCTGATTCTTCTAAGGAAGAAGAATGATAAATTTTAGAAGATAAGTTTGAAGGACTTTCTTCAAAATAAACACTTCTCTCATTAATAAGCTCATGTGAATCTAGATCAATGAACCAATATCCATTAACACCACTAGGATATCCCAAAAATATGCAAGTTTAGCTTTGTTATTCTAAAGTGCGATGCTTGTTTCAAGGTATGTGAGAACATGTTGGACTACCAAAGACTCTAAAATGATGCACATTTGGATTCCTATTACACCAAGATTCAAGAGGTGTTATCCCCTTTAAATATTTGTTAAGAAATCTATTTTGTATATATGTAGTAAAATTAATTGTTTCCACCCAGTACTTAGTTACTAATGATTTTACATGAATCATACAACTTGTCATCTCTTTTAAGAATCTATTCTTTCTCTCTGCTACACCATTCTACTGAGGTGTGTATGCAACTGAATGCTAAAGATCAATTCCTTCAAGAACATAAAATTATTCAAAATTATTGTTCACATATTCCCTCCCATTATCTATATAGAGGATATTGACATACTTCCTAGATTTTTCTCTGCTAGAGCTTTGAACTCTATAAATCTATCAATACTTCACTCTTGAGTTTTAGAAAATAAACCCAAGTATATCTATAATAGTCATCAATAAATGTGAGAATATAGAGGGTTTTAATAAAAGAAAAAGTAGGTAATGGACCCACTAAATCATTATAAACAAGTTTGAGGACTTGTGTAGACCTCTGAGCCTTCCCTTTATCAAACTTATCCTCTAGATGTTTGCCTAAGGCATAACCATGACATATACCCCCTAAATAATAAATTTGTGGAAGTCTTGTAACCATCTTCTACTGACTAAGCTATTGTAAATAGTAGTAGTTCAGATGACCAAATTGATCAGTGTGTGAGAGCAAAGCTATAGAGGAAGACTAAGGCACAAAGTGGGAGAATGAATAAATTCAAATATTATTGTCGACTTTTACCACTACAACTAAGGTATTTCATCCAATTTTTTGATTGATACAAAATCAAGAGTGAACTCAACTTTCCTACTAGTATCAAAGTGAGTGATTTTCTAGATAGAGAGAAGGTTAGTTAATAACTCTGGCACACATACAACATCCTCAAATACACCACTATCAAAATCAACTATACCTTTTCTTATAACATCTACCTTAGAATCATCACCTATGAGAATATGAGGCAAGAAACTTGGTTCTAATCCAAAAAATTGTTCTTGATTAGAACCCATATGGTGTGAAGCACCTGAGTCAATTACCTATGACTTGGGAGAATTTACCAGTGTAACTAGTGTCATAGCTTTTCCTTTCCTTGAATTTGAAGGAGTGAAAGAATCCTTTGATTGATTGATTTTATTTTTTTTAAGAATACCCTTAATTTCATCAATCTCTTTCTTCCAACAATCTTTTTCACTATGAAACCCCTTTTTGCAATAAGGTCAAGGAGTGCTAGTCCTTTTTTGTGAATCCCATTTCTTATTAGTGGATTTATAATCTCCTTGTAAGGAATATTTTTGCCCTTCATTCTTATCTTTCTATGAATTATTCTGATCATTCTGCTTCTTTTTACTTGAACTTGTATTTGATGCTGATGTTGAAACTTACTTATGTTGAGGTTGACTTGAAATTAGAGCTTGAGATTTAAATGAATTGATTAGACTCATAGCTATTAAATTTTCTTCTTCAGCCATTAGAATCTTAGAGAATACCTCAAAGGTGGGCATTTGATATGATGTGCCCAATGTGAGCCTATGCGTCTGAAATATAGAGATAAAAGATGAATATTTAGGACCTAATTTGTGTAAGGCACTAAAAATAAATTGAATATCTTTTTTTTTAAATCAATTTTACATTCAGAAGGTTGTGCTCTAAGATCTATGACTTTAGTGATGTAGTCTTGTATTGTAGCATAATTTTTAGGATCTAAACTAATGAGTTCATTGTCAATTTGGTAACCATGAACCCCATCTATTTTGCCAAATAACAATGTTAATTTATGCCAAGCCTCTTTTGGAGTTGTACATTTATCAAGATGGAAATTCAAATCTAAAGACATGTAAGATCTAATGCATCTAATTACCTTAGTAGTTTCAAAGAGAAAGTGTTGTAACTCTTTTGCATTAGTAGGTGGAGTAAGAAGAGTTGTTATGTAAGGCATATATCCTAACATCATTAATGAATTCCAATCATTTTTTTTCTATGTGTTATATTTATATGCTATTAATAGTGGGAACTTAGGATTTCCCATGATGCCTTTGGAAATAAACCATCACAAAATAGAAATCAAAATATAGAACACATCACAAAACCCCCTAAATTACTTAGTTTTATCCCACCCAACAAGTATTTGTTGGCACTTTATAATTGAATGCAATTACAAGGTTGGATTATAATTTTTTAATTTACAAAAATCTCAATTAGGCCCTCTAGTCTAAAATTACAAAAAATATGCATTTTATTACAAAACTCTCTACACCAATGTGTTGTGCTAAAAAAAATATTAACTTAAAAAAATATAGGACCTCAATACGATATCGTATGTGAAAGTTATGAGCCTCTAAAGTTGCAAAAATGAGGATGAGCAAGAGCTAATATATAAAAAATTTAATTCTAGAAAAATAAAAAAAAATTAAAAGTATAATAGTGAAGAGCATGAAATTTTAAGCTATTTTGAAAAAAAATTGCTCAAAAATACCTCCTGGTGTTTAAATGGTAGGCTCTCAAAGTTGCCCTTTCAAATTTGCCTGTTGATTTTTTTTTGGTAGTGTAGGGGAAGTGTTAGAGTATCATGCAGGTGTTCCTTTATTATTTTTTTCAAAAAGAAATAAAAATAAAAATTTCCACTATACAATCTATGAGGCCGTACCCAAGAGGTAATTTTTTTTGCCCTCATGCCCCTGTGTTCAAATTAGACAAATTTTATATGGATCTATAGGTTTTTATGCCTTATAAATGCAACCATGAGGTCCATTTTGATAAAAAATTCATTGATTTTCAAGTACCCATTGTATTTAGGCATGGTGCTTCTTGATCAAACCCTTGCCAATTTTGCCTCCTATGCCCAATTTGGACAAAATTGTAGACAATTTCGAGTATCTTGAGTGCTTTAAACTCAATGGTGAGCTCAAAATTCTCCACAAATCTCCAATTTGTGTCTATATATAAAATCAAAAAACCAATCCTATATCTATAAATTTTCTCTTAAATATTTATCAATCTATAGATTCAATATAGCTTTGGAACCATGTTAGAATTAACTACAAGATCTAATGAATCTAATACAGAGCATAAATAAGAGATAAAAGAGTAATAGTAATAAAAAATAATTGTATATCTGAGATAATAATAGAAATTAATAAATAACTCAAATATGATGGATTACTCTGATAATTCAATATTAATATAATATAGAATACATAAATAACCATTGCTTATATAGAGCAAGGTGTGCAAGATAAAGATCAGGGAACTCACACAACATGTGTAGTTCAGTTGATATCTGATTACATGAATAGTGGAGTGAAGCTCTACACTAACAAGATATGTGTCCAACTTGTGTAAATGATTAACACAAGTTGATTATTAGTTAAGCAATCTTATCCTATCTTACCATGAAAAGTGGAGTGGAACTCCACTGTAACAAGATAGGTGTCCAAGTTGACTACTAGCTAAGCAAGCTTATCCTATATGGTGTAAATTATTAACAGACATAATAAAATAATTATAATAAATAATTAGTGTACCAAAATAATAAATAATAAATACAAGTAAATGCAATAAAGCAAATAAATGCACCAACATGGGACTTGAGGGGATGGAATAATCATGGAAAGAGTAACCTAGGTTAGTAAGGGTTAAGTCTGAAAGGTTATGAATGACTGAGAGAAGTCAAAAAGGTGTTTAGGGTATGAAATAAGACCAAGGCAAATCAAACAAAAAAACATAGCTAGATGTGAATAAGACTCATATTCTCCAATCGAAGTCTCATGTGAAAGGATTTTGAAAAGATATGATGTGTGGTTACTTGACCAATTTAGTGTATATACACCCACCAACAGTTTAAATTTATTTGATAATTAACTTGCAAGCTCATAATTTAGAGAACCAATAGTGTCCACAATAGGCTGAATGAGATTCTTAGGTTTATGAGTTTTGGGTAAGCCATAGTTTCAGGCATGATAAGCTTTTTGGGGACTAGTTTTGTTTTCAAATCATTATTTAGGGAGGAAATTTTGATCAAATTTTAAAATATCTAGTTGCGTTTTTTAGGGGGTATTTTTGTATAACCCTATAACTACCACTATTATTAATATGTCTCTCATTTTATCAAGGTAGGAGTCCATGTCCATGACTACTAGTTTATGTTTCCTTTATCAAAATTTAGGATGATTATGTCCTTATAATCATTGAGTTACTTAAGCACAAGTTTTTATTCTTTTGTGATGTTTCTCTTAGGTGGTTTAGCTTTACAAAGAGTAACAAAATAGTCTTGCCTCTGTTACATGTAAATGTAAGATCTCAATTACATTCTCTATGTTGACCATAACATTGTCATATGGAATCTTGGATGAAGCTATGGTGAACTCTAATCAATTTATTAATAAATTAAGGATCAAAGAATCTAATGTGATGGAAGAGAGGTTGACAACATTATCTTGGTTATTCCATCCAAACTCATTAAGTCCAATGCCTTCATTTACAAAGTTGGTTTCTATAGTAAAAGAGCCATTGTTTCTAATGTGATTATCAGAGGTAACCACCTTCTTTGGTATATCATTTGAAGTATTATTATTAATGTAACCATAAATAAGATAGATGTTTGAAATCTCTTTTTAAATATTTATTTAGTTATTATTTAGGGATTGATTTCAATATTGATGTGGATGTAGATGAAGCTAGAGGAATGATGTGGTTGGAAAAAATCTATTGGAAAAGGTGTTATTAGTAATGGAACTTATAGACTTAGATTGTTTGCAAAAATTCATAAATTTATTTTTATGAATCATTTTTTCCTTCTAATTTATGTTCTCCATATTCATAGTGTTTAACCCTAAAATCTAAATTAAGGAATTTAGGGTTAAAGGGGTTAGAGATATCCTAGGGAATAAATATGGTAGACTATCTCTAAAGTAGGCCAATTAATTGCAAATCTCAGATAAAACATATGCTAAATTTATTATGCTAAGAGTTTAACCCTAAATTGGATATGGGGGGTATATCCTATCCTTTTTGGTGTAAGGGTAAGTGCACAAAGATGGAGGTCCAAAAATTAGACATAATTTCATGAAATAAGTTCCACATACATAGTTATTAAGGCTTGCATACATGGTTCAATGACACAGGATTAGTATTACCAAGCTAGAACTATGTATGCAATTTTAAAATAATAGAACTACATATGTAGTTATTTTGTTTTAAAATAATAGAACCACATACATGGTTATTTTATTTTAAAACTAAATAAAAATCATTGATGCCATTCATTTCGCATCGATGTAAACCAAAATTAAAGGATAACAAAATCAAATACGTGCTATAGTGAGACCAGGGAAACTTGAATTTGATAATGCCATACTAAAAATAGGTATGCAAATGCATTATAGTGCATTTAGAAATAAAATTAGTTAATTTTGTTGTATTTTTCTTGAATTTTTTTTTGAATTTTTCAACATATGTATAGGCAAGTGACACTGAATAACAACTTGACCCTCCTATCCCTCTTAACCTATAAAACCCTCCTATCCCTTCTTAGCCACAAAACCCTCTTATCCCTCCTCCCCTGTAAAACCTTCCTATCCATCTTGTAGTTCCTAAATCCCCCCATGGTAGTCAAGAAGATTTATCATCCCATATCATTGAAGATAAGTTGGAAACTGAGAATTTGATTAGGACATTAAGGGATCTCGTGCAAAAAACCCCCACTAAATTTCTATATCAAACACATTACATATATTAGTAGGTGAAATTAACTTGTTAACACGTCAAATTGATAGGTATTTTGACTATAAAAATAGATGTAAGGCATACTATTCTAAAAAATTATCTGTTGCCACTATGAAATATAAAAATGTAACCAAAGCCTAAATTTATACCCTATTCATTGATGGGAAGATTGATGTGTCACTAGATGTGACAGCCAAGTGCATTATAATACAATGGTGACAGGTGTCATTTATCCCTTTATTTAATTAATATAAGTTGATGTCATTCATACCAAGGTTGGTGTCCAATAGATATATGTAGTAAGGTAGTTTGGTGATTTGGATAACAGTGATGTTTGCGGGGTTTTTGATGGAGAAACTAATCCTAAGTCTTACTATACTACAAAAATCAAAACTATCTAATTGCTTGTAAATAAAAAAACTCCTTTGTTAAATCAAAAACACACTTACTAGGATGAGAAACACAATTGTTTGAAAAATAAAATGTTACAACTAGACACACTTGCTGATTAAAAGAGCACACTTCAATCTAAGATTGCAAAATTGAATTCACTTGGAAAATGAAATGTTCTTAAAACTTAATATTAGATTATAGAATTGAATTTACTTATTAATGAAATGTTCTCATCAATAAAATCAATACTGGGGAAAACAATTAGAAAAAAATGTACACACATAAATAAAGACAATCTTGCACGTTAAAAATCCACACTTACACATGAACACTCTTATCAAAACTTAAATGAATAATGAAATTAAAATAAAAATAAAAATACCACACAAGTACTAGTTTCCTTGGGTGAGTGGGACCTTGATTTCCCTTGAATCAGGATGAAATCAACTCAATATAACTGGAATTGGCAAAAACTTCATTGATTGATAAAAAGAGTTACAAACTAGAATAATATAATTGTTGATAATAATCTCTTACATGCTAATCTTAGGAAGTAGCATGAACATGCTACTTTATTATACTATACTATTTGTGTAGTAGCCCGGATGACATATAACAAACTAACAACATAACAAGATCATATCAGTGATCCAACTACTTGTAAAACAAAAAGTTGTGTTATAAATGCTCACTCTCCAAGGAGGAATATCAGAAAGAAAGGTAGTGCATTCCAAGTTTGTTTGATTGGTTACTTCATTTTTTCATTACAACATTAGATCAAGTAACCCAAAATCTTATTGTAGATATAATGGTCTTGTTTCAGATATCCTATAAATGGAAATATTATAAGTAGAATGTCTATAGAAAGTAGGTCCATATATAATCTAGAGATAGTCCTTTAGACATTTATATAATATTGAGGATTTATCAAAAATGCCTTAGACAAGTGTTGAACCAATAGTAGAACTCAGATGTGAAGTTAGGAGCTTCAAAGTTCATGCATAATTATGCACGTATTTATCCAAAGCTTATTATTAAAGTCTAAAGTTTGTCTAATGAATTCTAGAGATCCATTGATGAACTCCAGAGATCCACTAATGAAATCTAGACCTTCACTATAAGGCTTAAACATGCTCTAAGCTTGTCTCTAAGGATTGAATTACTTCACCAAACTCTTGGAATTTACTTATAATATATTATACTTCATGTATATGCAAAATTGAAGAATTAACCATGCCAAATATTAGAACAAAGTGACAAATAATGAGAAACTCAGACTCATAAAAATCAATAAGATATAAGTATCTATTTTTTACTTTATATTTTAAACTTAAGTCTTAAGATGTATGAAATATTCAATCCAAAACAATAGGTTAAGAAGTGTAATAGAGGTGATACATGGATATCTTGATTCATAAATTGGACTCATCATTCCCCCCATACTTTACCTTTTGCAAGTCCTCTTGCAAACTATCTTTATCTTTCTTCATAATTATGCACCCTCTAATACAAATGTATGTTAAGATCATATATGGAATAGGGATCAAACTTGTTGTCTTCAATTTATATTATAAATCCCATGTCTCTAACAAAAATTTGGAGCCTCCTTTCAAATTGTTTAGAGGATTGGGTTGATGTATTCTTCCATGGTAACATGGGGGTGAGGAAGAGTGGTGGTCTATACCACATCCCAATCCATAGGTTTCTTCCCCCATCTATCATATATATTGTAATTATTTCTATTATAGCTTGATCCTTTCATATAATTTACCTTAAATTGGTTGGGGAGATGACTTCTCTTCTCTTCAAGGGGTACTCAATGTGTCCCATGTTTTTTCACTTACTGGCATTACCTTTCAAAATGATGTTGGCAAAAATGTCAAGATTGGTAGTACTGTCATAGAGAGATTGTATTTAATGGTCATGAATGTGCTAGTGATAAAAATATCTAGTTATGAATTCATTGAGAAGTTTTATAGCATTGGTGAATGGAGGCTTGATACCCTATTGTCCTTTCTCTATAAAAATATTCATCATTTATTTGTTCTCATACAATTTGGTTTCTGAAGGTAGAGAGAAGATCCCTTAGCTATAATTCTCCTACAAATAGGTTGATGATGAATCCATGTATGTTGCCTAAGAGTATGTCATAGAGATATAATTCACATAATAGGCCCTAGAAGTCAGGGGTGATAATTACAAATATTTCCATAAATTCCTTATGATCATCAGTTTGTTAGGGAAGGTCACAAGAGTCTTAATAACTGCCATATGACAAATTATTTATGGAGGAAGAGGCTGTAATCAGAAGGAGGTCTTTTACAAGTTAAAATATTTTCTCCAAGATGATAGGCAACTTTGAGGGTGGGTTTAACCTTCTGAGTTTGTTTTTGTGCCTCTTTGCAGTCTTCTTTTATCTTTTTGTTATCCCTAAGTTTCATATTTTCTCTTTTAGATCTTTAATTTATTCACAAGTTTTATTCCATATAGTCATTATATTAGGATAGGATACTATAGTTTAAAATGCCTGGTCTACTTGTGGCCTAGGATGTTTTTAGTGTTTCTGGTTAACTAATACTTCAAGCTCAATGACGATCAATTTAAACACCCCAATTTCAATATCCTTTTCTATAGGCTGATCCTAAATTTCATTTATCAAATTTTGTAATTAATATAGGGCAATATCCTTACCTTGGATTTGATAATTGCATCAGCCTTAAAGAGTCACAGAATGTTGAAGTTTAATATTTACATTGGGTATTTACCATAAAGTAAATAGTACTTATGGTTATGTTGTTATGTAAGTTAGCTAATAATATATTATTGTTATGTAATAATATAATATATTAGGATTTTGTTACTATATTAATGTACATGAGTGGAGTTTTTCAACTAACTCATGAATATAGGAGATTGGGAGATATTTTAGGTAAGAAGAATCTCCTATATTATAGGATGCTTTCCTATATAAATATATTATGTTGAAAAATAATGTAATAGATAATATATTATTATGTGTTTATTATATCTCTGCAATCTATGTTTAGCTTTATTGAAAGAGTTAAACAATTTAATAATCTCATTGGATTTATAGCATTGGTATCAGAGCATCTTATGTTTATGAGCAAGGTTGTTGTCAATGAGAGTCATGAAAGCTCATTTAAATAAATTTCATAATGAATAAGAATATGGGTGAGTTGCATGTATAACTTAGTCATTCACTATTCAATAGTACAACATTTACATGTTGATTTGGAATTTTGTCAAAAAATAGACAAGATTAAGCCATATGCTTTGTTATTTGTGTGTTTCAAGCATACTTCACCATTCAACAACTTCTTTATGGGATTTGTTAAGTGATACACCTGCATTGTTGGCAGAATTTGGTGCTAGTTAAGACATCTTCCATCAAGATTCCACATCTCACATACATAATTCAAATACCTCCTTGCATCTCCAAGTTTGAAGAAGTGTTATAAAATTTGGTATTTAATATGGCCACTTTTTACACCAACTCCTATCAATTCTATAGTTTATTAGCCTATTATGCTAACTACATACATGTCACTAAATTATTTTGGAAGATTTAATGTGTCTGAATCTACTCTATTATATTTTCTGGTTGGTTTGTAGTTATTTCTCATGTTTTTTTAGCAAGATGCACCTAGATTTAAATAGTGTGCCTTGCCAGACTGAAGTCAATATAAATTATTTATTAGATAGTTGTGTATGCCTCTTATGCATCTTGGTTTTTGTTAGCAAAAATCCATGTACAATTGTATATCATCACCTATCTACACTTACATTCCACTACATCATATCTATCATCATACCATATGGGTCTCATCTATCAAATCATATCCATGTACACATGCAAAGAGAGCATCATGTCATTTTGTTGGCATCTTCAGGTCAAGTCATAGTTAAGAAGGTTGTCTTAATTTTTGTATATTCAAATTAATTTAAGTTATTGGTCAAGATTTTAAGTTTGTTTAATTCTTTTGTGTCATGTGAAAAGTGAAGTGAATATATTACTTTTTAAATTTTCTCATTCATAGTCATGGTTTTCAAAAAATTGAAAGTATGTAAAAAGAGTCATTTTGTCTTTTAAGAGTATATTGAGTTTAGGAAAAGTATTGTTTTAAGTCAATATTCATTTGTCAAAAATAAAAATAAAAATAAAATGAGTCAAGAGTCTATTTTCTTAGGACATTTTATGCTATATAGAGTCATTGTCAAAGTTGTAAAAAAAAAAAAAAAACATTACCTCCAAATGCATTATCACTTGTACATGATGTCTATATTATGGAGAAGTTCTAATTTATATGGAAACAACAAATAGATAACCTTACAAAACCATCAGAGCACAAGCTAACCCAATTTGATGAGTAAGAAAATTCTCCTATTGAAGGTTGGAGGTAATAGAGGAAGGAGGCCATTTAGGCCTCTCATTATCCACTAGCAATGGGGTCTCTTCTACTTTAGTGGTATGTGATTTTAGTTGTGTGGATTTTAGTTTTTCATTTTTTTCAATGTGTTGTGAAAATAAGAACAAACGTGTATACCTATCCATTTATGAGTATTCCCCATGTAACCCTTTTTTGTAGAAACATTGTAGAATGTTGATCAAAATGTATTTTAACAATCATGATGTGAAGGTTTTTTGTAAACCAAGAAAATCAATTGTGTATGGTTTTTGGTAAACCTAGAAAATTAACTATGAAAGGTTATTGGTACACTTGTAAAACCAATTGGGTAAGGTTGTCGGTATAGCTAAGGAAAACCATCAGTGAGTTGGTCATGAGCACACAGAGGTGGCATTCTAAAATCAGAGAATGAGATATGTTCTACCATGTAAAAATAAGGCGGGGGGGGGGGGGGGATATTGGAGTTTAGTATTTACATTAGGTATTTATCATAGAGTAAATAGTACTTACGATTATATTTTTATGTAAGTTAGTTGTGTTAGAATTATGTGTTTTTTTATCTTACCTAGGGTAAATTTGTGTTTTACTGAGGTTTAATCCTTTGTTAATTAGATTAGTTTATTTTTTTTATTGTTGATATTTACTCAACCATTTACACATATTTTTTAAATAACTAAATATTTTTAGTTTTACCATTCTCTACTTATGACAATAGTTTGTTCACATACAACAAACTATTTTCATTATATATTGTACTGCATAGTTTGTAGGTGTAACTAGAGTAATATACAAAGCTTTCATTATTTTATTTCAGGAACTTTGTTTTAAGTTTATTAAGAGATATTTGTAGATATTTACATTGTATTCATGTCCTCTGATTTGATCTTGTAAATAATTTGCATACTTATATGCTTCTTTCATGGTATCAAAGCATTTTGGAAGTCTTCAGTTGCAGGTTCTCTTGCCTGCATTTATCCTTAATCTCCAATTTATTTATTTTACATTTCAAGATTTATTTTGATATTTTTTATATGAAACATACATTTTATTAATGTTATATGTCATACATTTACCATAAATTTTGAAATTTGAAAAAAACAAGAAACTTGTGAAGCAAAAAAATCTATTTTTATCTATTTTGGAACCCCTATAGTAGACTGTACAGGTCCAATTTTGTATAATTAAATTCATGGGATATTTTTAGATTAAGTGGAGTCTCATTTTATATTTGGCCATGCCATTTTGAAATATGCCATACACCTCTTGGGAGCCCTATAAAATGTTTGTGTTTAGGTAGTGTTTTTTGGTCACAATTTTATCATTAATTACATATTACAGGTCGTACATGTCCAGATCTAAAGATTTTTTTAATTATAAGGGTAAATTACTATTTTATAGTCTATTTAAAGCTAGGTTTTAATATCTCACATCAGGTTGTACAACCCTTGTGAAGGTTTTCCCACAAGCAGCCTATAGCGCATGGGTAGTGTTTTTGGGAAATTAATAAAATTTTCTAATTTTTGGGCTATAATAATGCATTTGAGGACTTCAAGGAGTATATATTTATTGATTGGTAAAATTTTCCACATCCTCTTCCATACATGTGAGTCTAATTTTGGATTTTTTAATAGTTTTTTCTCTTGTAAAGTGGTTAAAAGTTAGTTTTTTGACTTATGTTTTCAAAATTTGTATGTGACATAGTGGTAAATAAGATTTTATTAAGACTTTTATGTTGTAATAGGTCTTGGGGTCAAATCCCATCACATATTTTTGTACACGAAGTCATTTTTGTGGTCCACAAACCAAAATTGTACCTTTTGTAAAAGTTTTTGTGATAAAATATTCATTTATTGGCCACATTATAAACTTGTAAAACATAAATTTTATATTATTTTACCAGAAGGTGACATTTGTATCGTAACAAGGGGTTTATTTTTTATTTTTTTTGTGAATAAAGTTGTATATAGAATGTCAAGGTTGTTCCTATCAACATCAACTTCTTCCTCAAAAATGGATTCTTGACTGTTCAATCCCCTAAACTCTACAAATTATCATGCTTGGAAGTCGAAAATGCAATAAATCCTTCAATCAAAGGGATTATGGAGGATTTTTGATGACACAACATCCATGACATTCACTTCTGAAAAGGATAAATATGCATATGGCTACAAGCAAGATGAGTCTCTTGAATTGATTGGCCTCAATGTTTTATATACTCTCCAATTTCTCATTACAGATGCCAAAATGCCAAAAGAGGTATGAGATAAATTTAAAAACATATTTGTAAAAATAAATGAATTAAAAATGTTGCAGTTAGATGTGGAATTAAGTGCTCTATATCCATCATATTTTCCATTAATAGATGTATTCTTGGCAAAATCCAAATTTATTAGGTCACAA
This sequence comes from Torreya grandis, assembly GCA_037957365.1. NCBI lineage: Eukaryota > Viridiplantae > Streptophyta > Pinopsida > Cupressales > Taxaceae > Torreya > Torreya grandis. The sequence continues at coordinate 3,803,042 of JARHVA010001017.1, forward strand.
TTGAAAGCTGGTGACAAGGATAAAAATGATAAGGAGTGCATCTTCATGATTTTATCAAAATTGAAAGGACCATATAGTGTATTTTACTCTACCTTCTATACCATGATGGATACATTAGGTGATGAATTCAAATGGCCTTCTTTTGAAGTTTTTTGTGAAGGACTAACTAGAGAGCAAATAAAACTAATGGCCCTAGATGCTCTAACTAGTTCTAGTCATGCAATAGTGGCTAATACCTCAAAAGAAAAATCTTCACCTAAATCCAAGTAGAGGCTAACATATTTCAATAAACATATAGACACCACTACATAGTCTCCTCAATCTTCTAAAACCAAAATGTCTTTTAAGCAAAAGAATAAATTTTTTTATCCTTGTAACTTTTGTAGTGGTCCTAATCATGATGAAAGTATATGTTTTAAGAAGATGGAAGCATTAGAGAAAACATTGAAACAATAAAATATTTATGTTCCTTCTCCATCTTCTACTCCTTTTATAGGGAAAGGGAAAACACTTATATCCAGAACTATATCTTCATCTCATGATCAATGTAGTTTTGACTCAGGTGCCTCTCATCATCTCACACATTATCAGGATCTCTTGTCTTCTCTTATAGATTGTAGTACATCACATATTGTCATGGGAAACTCTTCATAGATTGAATATTTTGGATAAGGCACTATTAACAAACAAGATAGTTGTTTTAATTATGTATTACTTGTACCCCAAATCTCTTCTAATCTTATCTTTGTGTATCAAATATGTCATTTTAGTATTGGTAAAATTATGGATTTTACTCCACATGATGTTTTAATAAGAGAATGTAATGATCCTAGTGAGAGAGTTTCTATAGGTACAATAAACCATTCTACAAGAATCTACACTTTTTATAAGTTTGAGTCTTATTATAGTACTTCTACTTCTTCAATTTTAGCACATGGTGATAGTCTTAACAAGTTGTGGCATGAAAGGATAGGGCATTTAAGTTATGTATATATGAAGAAAATGAGTGAAAAAAATCTTGTAAATGGCCTTCCAAAGGCCTCATGTATTGATGGAATGTGTCTAGGATGTCTAGTTGGTAAATGACACTAGGATCCATTTCCAGTTGGTAAGGCCACATATGCACATGCACCCTTAAAGTTGGTTCATAGTGATTTGATGTCTTTTCCAACTCATTATTTTTTAGGGGCCAAATATGCACTCACATTCATTGATGATTTCACTCATAAAACTTGGGTATATTTTCCCAAGTTGAAAAGTGAAGTATTTGAGACCTTAAAGGCTTTTAAAGTCTTTTTTGAAAAACAATCATCTCTTCCTCTTAAGAAGCCACACATACATAATGGGGGGGGAATATGATAGTAATGCCTTTTTTAGATTTTTTTACTAAGTATGGCATCCACCATTAGTTTACTATAACATACACCACCCAAACAAATGGTGTAGTAGAGAGAAATAATTGAACATCGAAAGAGATCGCTAATTGTATGATTCATTCTTAAAATTTGGGTTCACAATATTGGGCTAAAGTAGTAAATTGTGAGAACTACATTAAAAAATATATGCCTCACAAAGTTATGCACAATATGCACCTAAAGAAAATTGGTCAGGGATCAAGCCTAATATTTTAGGTTTTTGTGTCTTTAGGAGTTAGGAATGGGTGTTTGTTCCTAATGACAAACATAAAGCATTGGAGAAGAAAATCCAACCATTCATTTTTGTTTCTATTGTGAAGATGTAAAAGATTACCACCTTTTTAATCCTATCTCACATGATGTGTTGTTTTGAGGGATGTATGTGTTAATGAGACACCCACTCCATAAGAGTCTACATCTAGTACATCTTCTCCTACTTTTATATATGATAGTGAGGACTTGCTTTCTAGTATTGATCATGATGAGGATGATTTTGATGTTATACCTATTTAACCACCACATCTATCTTCTTCACCATCTATTCCCAAGTGGGTATAGAGCACTCTACAAGTAGTTGGTTCCTTGGTTGGTGATCCATTTGATTCTTGGAACACTCGCTCACAAACATTTGGTGTTTCTCTTATGGGAAAAGCCATTATTGATGATCTAGTTTTATTTTTTGAGGCCATTGTTAATCCTAATTCAGATGTTACAATGTTTGATGAATGTTATTCATTGATGAAGAATAATACTTGGGACCTTTTTCCTCTTCCTATGGGAAGAAAAATTGTAAAATGTAAATGGGTATTTAAGACCAAATATGTTGTAGATGGATAAATTGATAAATATAAATCTAGACTAGTAGCTAAGGTATTTTCATAGGTTGAAGAAGTTGATTGCTTTGAAACCTTTTCCCCTATAGCTAAGATGGATTCTATTTGGCTTGTACTTTATCTTGCTGCTTCACATCATTGATTAGTTTTTCAAATGGATGTGAAGAGTGTTTTCTTACATGGTGATCTTCAAGATGAGATCTATATAGAGTAGCCTCCAAGACTTGTTGAACTCATCATTGGTTTGTAAACTCCATCATTCTCTTTATGGTCTCAAGAAATCTCCTAGATCTTGGTATGAGAAGATGGACTCTTTTCTTTTGAGTTTTGGTTTCCATTTTTGTGAGTCAGATCATAATGTGTATATCCTAAAGTAAGGTGAGGATATTGTGATTTTGGTTTTATATGTTGATAACCTTATCATCACTAGTAGTTTAAACTCATTTATTCAGGACATCAAAGATAAGTTGGCAAATAGGTTTGACATGACAGATATGGGAATCATGCATTATTTTCTTAGCCTTTAGGTTCATCAGCCTTTTGAAGGTATCTCTATTAGATAATAGAAGTATGCAATAGATCTTATTCATAGATTTAACATGGATTATTGTAAGCCTAACCTCACTCCATATTAGTTAGGTGTTGTGTTATCTACCACTTTCATGTCTCCTCTTATTGATTCAACATTATATTGACAACTTATAGGTAGTCTTTTGTATTTGACTCATACACATCCTAACATCACATTTACTATGAACCTTCTCCCTCAATTTTCACATGAGCCTCATGAGAGTCATTTATAAGTAGCCAAACATATTTTGTGCTACATTCAAGTCACCACACACTTTGGTATATAATACACACCACATATTTTTATATAACTTGTTGGATATATTGACTCTAACTGGGTTGGTGATTTTGACACTCACAAGTCCACTTGTAGATTTATATTCACACTTAGTTTTGGTCTAGTTTTTTGTTCATGTAAAAAAAATAAATTATTGCATTATCCTCTACTAAGGCAAAGTATTGAAGTGCTATCAAATCTGGTTAGGATATATTTTGGTTTTGATAGTTGCTTGGAGAGTTTGGCTTTCCCTAGCAGTGTCCTACTATTCTTTGGTGTGATAACAAAAGTGTGATTGTTATTTCACATAATCTTGTTGAGCATCAGTGAACCAAACACATTTAGATTAACATTCAATTAATTTTATAACTTATTTAGAATAGAGTTCTTTCCTTGGATTTTGTGCCTACAATTGAGTAGATTGAGGACATATTCACTAGGCCCTTGGATTCTCCCTATTATCTTTAGTTATGAGTGATGATTGGGGTGAAGGAAGTTTTACTTGGGGGGATTTCTCATAAAGTCCTTCCTTTATTTTTTCATGTACTTGATTGGTTGTACATGGGTACCTTATCTGACCTAGTAGCTAGGACCCATATTTATTTGTGATTTTCCCTATGTTTTGATTACAAGAGGGTGTTAGAATTATGTGTTTTTAAGCTTATATAGGGTAAATTTGTGTTTTACCAAGGGCTAATCCTTTGTTACCTCAGTTATTTTATTTGTTTTTATTGTTGATATTTACTCAACCATTTACATGTAGTACTTGAAAACTGAATATTTTAAATTTTCCCATTTTGTGCTTACGACAATAGTTTGTTCACACATAACAAACTATTTTCATTACATATTGCACTACATAGTTTGTAGGTGTAATTAGAGAAATATCCAGAGCTTTCATTATTTTGTTTTATAAACTCTTTTTTAAGTTTATTAAGAGATACGTGTAGGTATTTATATTGTAGTCTTGTCCTTAGAGTTGATCATGTGGATCATTTGCATACTTATATGATTTTTTCAAGTTAATAATATATTATTGTTGTGTGATAATAATATATATTAGGAGCTTTTTATTATATTATTATATGTTAGTGGATTTTTTTAACCAATTCATGAATATAGGAGATTGGGAGATATTACAGGTAAGAAGAATCTCCTAGATTATAGGATGCTTTCCTATATTAATGCATTTTGTCAAAGAACAATGTACTAGAGAATATATTATTATTGTGTGTCTATTATATCTCTTTAATCTATGTTAGAATTCATTGAATGAGTTAAACCAATGAATAATATAATTATATTTATATCAATATTATTGGCTATCTACCTCTTTATAGGAGTTGGAGAAATGAGATTCTTCTTTAATCATAGAAACTTTCCCTTTATCAATATGAAATCTAGAAGTTGAAGGTGGAAGAGATGGGTAATATTCTACCATAGGTCCTATAATGCATCATCTGTGGTGGTGGATCCTATTAAAGGTTCATTGTTTACCCCCTCTAGTTTTATACGCATTATATCTTTATCAATATCCTTAATTCTACCTTCTACATCTACTTCAACCTCTGAACCTAGAATTTATAAAGGGTTTTCATAGGCTATCTAGTATTTTTGTTGCATCTCTATTTTCCTCATCATCAACTGATAGAATTAGATTTCTTCTTCTATTTTTGTGCTAGGTAATAAGACATGGTTCTTCCTAGATATTACCCCATTTTACTTGAGAAGACCTTCATAAAATGTTTGGTACAAGCATCCCTGAAGCTTTTTCTTCTTCCTCTTCAAAAATAACAATGGGTTTTTGGGAAACAGCTAGCTTCAGAGTGACTTTGAAGCTAGTTGGTAAAACCCTAGGCATTAGCTTACTCTTTGGTGTTATCATATTGGTTGGTTTTAGAGTATCTTATGATACTATTGGTGAGGTCTAGACCTCAAACTTTTATTATGATCTATTTTTTGAGTCTTCTCTAAAACACTTTTAGGACTTTCTTGGACAACCTTAGACCTTAGTTTTTACTTTTATACTAACTCTGAAGTTAGTCTTTCAATAGAAGTGCCTTCATTAGAGATAGATTTTGTTGTAGTAGCCTCATATAAATACATCCTAATAATATAGGGCTGTACCTTCATATTATTATTTAAAAATGATTCCCATTATGCTTCTCCCATAGCTTTATTAAGGAAGTAAAGCATGCAAATAAGTTGTATGAGTCCATGGTGCCTAATAGAGGCTTTCCCTTAGGTATATTTTAATGTTATTACTTGAATATCCATAGAAATATACATTGGAATATTTAATTGGTATTTAGGTTTATGTAAACTATGCCTCAGATGAATGAGAAGTCACATGACATCACCACCTAATGATCCATACTACCCATTGTAAGTTAAATACTTGATTATCTAGAAAGTAGTGGTTCTCCATGGTTATAGTAAGATTTCCCTTTTTATGACATTAGCCACATTTATAGGAATAAAAATCACCTCCATAATGGGTTATTCCTTCTCATGAAAGATTTCAATTAGGTCATTGAAGGTAGACCTTCCTATGATTCTCATGCCTTGGTCTAGAATCCCAAATAGTTCACTGATAACTCTATTGCTTACCTCAATTCTCTCCCTTTTTAACCTGGTGAAATTACCATCATACGATTCATGAATTATTACCCCAATAGGTCATCATACCCCTAAATTTTATTCAGGAAATTAAGCTACCTTGACTTTTCAAATATAACAACAATTACTCCATCCTCCAATAACAACTTTGCATACTCATGCTTAAAATTCTTATTTTGGCCCATATTGAGGGTGGCAAAGATAAAATGCACATGGGAATAACAAAGTATGGAAATGTGTAGGTGAGGTAGATGGAATTATGTATATAATAAGGTCACCTACATGAAAGAGTTAAAAAATAAGTGGCATGATTTGTGCTTCAAAACCTGTGTTTAATTATATATAGCTTTAGGATATGCTTGAGGTTTTGCTCATGTGTGGTATGGATGTTTACAAATAGTGGCATGTATTTTCTTATGTGGGGAGATTTTTTTAATGATTATAGGAGTACTCATGTCCTTCACATGTATTAAATTACATGACCAATCTCTATAATTGATTGCCAAAGCTTTTGATTAGGATAACTACTGTGATTATATCAAATGATGCCTTTTTCCATGATTGTTAATTATTTCATGAGAATGACATCATGCCCATTTTTATGGAAATAACATCATGTCCTATTTGTCAAAAACCCTTTTTGGCATGTCCCTTTTTATGACACTTTCATTTTTTAGGACAAATTCCCAATGTGGGTAACCTCTCCCATGGATGACTATACATAATCATCCTAAAATCTTATGGCTAATCCTACATAGAAAAATAGAGTAAAAAATACCTTACTAGTTGTGATGTTGTCTTCAATCCCCATGGTGCCACCTGTCCCACCATGATTAAAACATAATAGTCAATGTTAGGCATAAAGAGATTACAACACCATTTTTATTATTTTATTCCATGGAGAAGTAACCATTTATTGGTTTTCAACTTATTTTCATTTTTTTTTCTAGTTTTTAGGGAAGAGGGCTATCATTTATAGTTTTCAATCCCATTCCTTATTTGAAGCTTCAATCTTCAAAGATTAGATTTCATAAAATATATTAGGTTCTTCCATGAAGCCAAATTCTCCTTGAGATTGAATCTATTGGATAAACTCTTCCTTACTAGAAGGATTTTGGTAAAGCCTCAACCTATGACCATTTACGAAAAGAGTCTTCTAGTTTCCATTAATGGGAAATAATTGGACTAACCCATTATCAAATACTTTTTCTATCTAAAAGGGTCCTAACCACTTAGTTATTAGCTTCCCTTTGAAGTTATGGAACTTAGAGTCAAATAGTAGTGCCTAATCTCTCTCATTGAATCTTCTGCATTTGATGTGAGCGTCATGCCATTGCTTCATTTGATGATGGAATAACTATATCTATTGCAAATCTTCCATCCTTAGTTCATATAGCTCATTCAACTACAAAATCCTTTCCTTTTGTGCCTCATCAAGGTTGATTCCTATCTTTTATATAGTCCTTAAAGTTTTTAATTCAAACTCAATAGAAAGTAGAGGTTTATTATCAACCACCAAATCATAAGGTGAGAAGACTAGAGTGAATTTATAGGTATTGTTATAGGCCCATACTACCTCTAATAGCTTGTTTTCCTAATCCTTCCTGCTACTAGTGACTATTTTAGTTATAATTTTTCCAACTCTCGATTGGTGACCTCCACCTATCCATTTAATTGCGGATAGTAAGGGGATGACTTCCTATGGATGATTTAACAATGCTATGAGAAATATCTTATCATGTTAGAGATAAAATGAGGTCCCTGATCAAAAACTATTTATTTTGGTACTCTAAACCTTTATATGATCTTGTAATGCAAGAAATCAACAATTACATCCTCTCTTGAAAATAGAAGAGAAGTAAACTAAGGATAGGTTGTTCTAAAATGAAGGACAACTATTCATAAACCTAGCCACTCCATTCCCTTGGGGGTAATAGTTTGAGTAGGACTTGATTGCAATTTGGTTATTGAAATCCCACTTGGTGAATTCAGTTGATTTAAAAGCTAGTTCATTATCACTGAAAAGGTATATAAGGATGTCAAATTTAGTCAATATATTCTCTTCAAGGAATTTGATGACATCTTGACATATACAATTCTTGGTGGCTACAGCTTTAGTCTCCCTAGTGCAATAATATGTGGTAGTGAGGATAAACTTGTGCTCTACTGATGAGTTGGTATTGATTACCCTAATAAAATCAAGGCCCCATTATGTAAAAGGGTAACCTTCAATGATTGAGTGTAGGGGCATAATAACATTTACCTCCCTTTTTCTAAAGACTTGACATTCATAGTAGGTCCTAACATGGGCTTGGGCATCTTTAAAATAGTGGGCCAATAGCACCCCATTCTTAAGATTTTTTGGGCCATCACTATCCCAAAAGGGTGTCCATTGCCCAAATTTTGGTGTAATTTGTCAATTATATCCATAGCTTCTTCTCTTAAGACATATCTTAGGTAGATGCCCTCACAATTTTTGAGGTATAAGAATCCTCCTTTTATCATGTACTAGGTGTATTTGAGCCTTAAATCTCTCCTATGTTCTCTGTTTAACTTAGGGGGCATGCTCTTATGAGTAATTAATGAATGATATAATCATACAACTCTCCTCCATCCATTTGAACCTTATTAACTTGTTAACTCAAATGTATAGGTCAGCCTTAGTCATTAACTAGATTATCCCTTGACCTCTTACTATTTTGGCCACTCTAATTTCTATGTCAAATTCTTGAAACTTGGCCATACATTTACCTCTTCTTTCACACAACTCATTTTGATTGAGAGTGAGCTTGACTATAGGGTCTGAGACCATGACATAAGTCTTATTTATTAGGATATAATACTTGAACTTATTTACAACTTTGATCAATGAATATATTTGCTTATCTATCTTGAATATTTTATCTCACCCTTTTTTAAATTATTACTCAAGAAGGTGATTGTGTCTTCATTGCCATCTACCTTTTGAGTGAGTATTGCAACAATGGTATGTTTTGAAGTAAAGAAGTACATGTATAAGTCCTTGGTGAAATTATGGATAATTTACATTAGAGATTGAATAATGGCTATCTTGATGTCTTGGGAATCTTTGTCTCCATTATCCATTTTATTTTTGTATCCTTCTTTAGCATGGCATTCAATGGTTTGACAATTTTAGTAAACCCAAAGATGAACTTGTGTATAGAGTTTATCTTAGCAAATAGTGATATAAATTCTTTTCTAATATTGGAAGGTGTCAACTTTGAAATGCCTTGGACCCATTTTGGATTAACATAAATTACTTCATTAGTGATGATGTGACCCATAAACTTACCCTCTATCACCCCAAAGATGTTTTTATTTGGGTTGAGGAACACTCCATATCTTCTACATCTATCAAACAACTTTTGCAAATTGTTTGCATGATTTTATATATTTTTAGAAAACACAGTGAGGTCATCCATATAGATAATGATGCACTTAACAGTAAGTCCCAATAACACATCTTTTATGTCTTGTTGGAATGTTTCCCTATCATTGATGAGGCTGAAAGGCATCCTCTTATAAACATATTTTCCCCACTTCATGGTGAAGGTAGTCTTTATACAGTCTCCTGCTTCTACTAGCACCTAGTTATATCCAAAAAAACCATCTAGGAATGACATCATTTTAGACCCACTAATAGCCTAGATTACCTCATATAAGGAAATTTGATGGTGGTTATCCTTCTTTGAATATTGGTTTAGGTTCTTGGAGTTAACACATAGCCTTATTTCACCACTCTTCTTCTTGATAGGTACCAAAATTTCCACCCAAGTAGAGTGCCTGATAGGAAATATGATTCTATCATCTATTAGATTCTAAACTTTGGTATGAATGAGAGGATTAAAGAAGGGATTCATGGGCCTCTATCATCATTTGAAGTGTTTATTACCAAAACTTAAGGGAATAGTATGGGTGATCACCTTAGGATCAAAAGTCCTTAAGTTTTCATAGGTCCAAGCGATCAAATCCTTGTACTTCAATATTTCCTTCAACTTCTAATTTCATCATGAGTATATGCTAGACTAATGTTAACATATTGAGGACATTATTGAGTTCCCAAATTCTCTTTTTCAAAGTCAGACTAGTCTATCTTTGGCTATCAGCTTATAGATCTATATCTAAGATCCTTTCTAAGGATACCATCCCCATGGGGATTCTATTTTCTGAGGTATATGATACCATCCTTATTAAGGTCCTATGATCCTAGACATTCAAAGTCACTTTCATCTATAATTTGGTCTTCAAAGGCTCCATAATTATTTATGAATTGCATGATTTATTGATCATCCTTAAAGATTTAGAAAATTTCTATGTTGTCGAGGACCAAAGGGCAAGGCACCAATTCCATAAAAAAATTTGTATCTTAGACTTTGGGAGTGGTGTTAAGTTGGTAGATAAGGATGCTAATGAATATGTCATTTGGTTCTCTTCCATTGGAGCATCTTAGGTGTTGAAAGCCTCAAAGGGTTTGATTAGGTCCTAGGATCGGTGCTTTTATTTATTTAGGTTTGCTAATTTGCATTTATATTTCCTTTGGACCTAGTTGACCACTAGCTTTTAATCACCGAATACTTACAATTATTTGACATCATTTCTTAAGGAAAATTATATACATAAGATCAAGGAAACATACTTATCCTAGTTTTTGGTTCAAGGGAACTATAATTTGTATGCTTCTAGGTACTACTTTCCATCAAGATCCATTAAGGCTATACCAACACTTGACCCTTATTTTGATCAGGCACCATAAAATTAAAGGGTCCATAGCTATGAAGGTCCTTTGAGATCTTAATGCCGAGGCTTTTATTCAGTAGTAAAGCTCTAGATGCCAACATGTGAAGATATGAAGTTGGCCTTCTCATTCATAGCATTATATTTTGTGATTAAATACTTCATCTTATACTCTCAGTCAATCTTGATTTTTTTGAACTTATCCTTTCAAGGTAGCCACATATGTGATAAATCAATAGCTACGTATCCATTCAAGGTTTTTGAATAATCCTAGTTAATAAAAAAACCATAAGACTTTAGGATGTCAACCACTAGTATGCCAATATCTTGTATACATAGCTTAGAGGCCAACTATATGTGTATGTTCAATAATTCCCCAACACAAGGTACTATAGATTTATCCTATTGTATAAATACCTCATTTGATTTGTCTAGGGTTAGTCCTAAATACTTTGCATATGACTATAAGCATCATATTGGCTGAAGTTCTTGAGTCAACCATATAATTGTGAACATTCTCATCAAACATTCTAACTATTAGTAGGAAGGGCGGAACCTCAGGTTTATCTTTATAGATCATTACATTTTCTTAGGTTGTCTTGGATTTGTCTATATAAGATCTTCCAATCAAGGCTTTTAGTAATATCTCCCTTTTCTTGGTGATCTAAGGCAACTCATGTATGGTGATATTAGATTTTATCTTTTTCATATCCTCCACAATATTATACCCTCCTTTATTTGGTGATCCTATGGGCTACATATAATCCATCTCCTTTGGGGGAGGTTGATTATTACTGATCTTTATATTTGGATGAGTGCTAACATTGTTATTAGGGGGTGTAGAGGTAGTAAAAGGTTGTTTGATCCTTAGATTATAATTATTTATTTAGAATGACTAGAAAACATGGAATTCATTTATGATGTCCTATGGTTCATTATATTCTTCCAATGGAAATAAAAATAATATGTGTCAAAGATCATAGTAGTGATGGAGTCGTTTAGGCATCAGGAAGAACTAGCTCATGTGAATTTACCAGTATTTATTGTCTATCCATTTCCATTTGAAATTTCTTAAAAGCTGAACAAAATTCTTCATAATCCTTTTCTTTATGCTTGGCTATGCTATGAACCCTACACTAGTTAGGTAACACAACTTCCATAATGTTCATCTCTAGCATCTTTTTGGGTAGCTACTCATCATTATTCTCGAGCTTGTTAAAACTCTAGTTATATCTCTAGTAATTAAAAATATGGTTGGTGTTCTATTTGTCGACATTCCCCATACATTTTTGCATAGTTAATAACTCATAATTAACATTTGTACCATCCTTAGGATGGAATCTATCTCAAAATTATTATAATCAACAATAATACCTTTAGTAATGGAAGTATTGACTAGGACTAGATCTTGGCTTCTATGAGGATTAGCTTCTTGGATAGGATTATTCAAGAAACCTAGACTCTAGTTAGGTACATCATAAGATATAGGCAATTATGTATGGGCCTAAATCTGATTATGAGCCACAAAATTTTGATTAGCACTTGTGATCAGGTTTAACATTGGATAGGCTTGATATAAGTTTGGTCCTGCTAAGCCTTATGACTAAGGGTTCATTTATTTTTCAACCTCTATAGCTGTGTCATAGGCATGGGTCAAGTCTAAGACACTAGATACCCTACATAAAAACACTATAGCTATAAGATGTAAAGTATATATATATATATATATATATATATATATATATATATATATATATATATATAAATCTAAGGTAACATATAGCTTATATGCAATATGTATCTTGTTATACATATTCTATAATCTTGCATTAAATGCTCTTATGGGTTCACTAGGTTCCCCTTTCATGTTATCAAAGAGTTGGTAGACAATACTAGGGATAGTGACTTGGCCAAATTATCCTAAAAAGGTGGCCTATAATTTAGTATAGGATGTGATGTAACCCTCAATAATATTAAGGGACTAGTTGTAAGTGGCATATTATAGTGTAAATGGGAAAAATTGGCAAGCTACATCTTCATAGACTACTTTCAATATCCCTAGAGCAGTTCTATAGGCTTTCACATGTTCTTCAATAGTTCTGCCCCTTGATGGAGAAAAGGTGTGAAGTTATTTCTCAATATTTTTAGGTAGGTCATGGATACCTCCTATAATATTAAAGGTAGAACTCGTCAACCAAGGGTAGGCCATTGGATGCCAAAGTGATAATCTATTTAGAGAATATGACCAAGCCCTATATGTCCTTAGAATAATTTTATCTGACCTAAATTTCCTATAAGAATATAGGTTTAGATGCAATAGGTTATTAAAAAAGGTAGATATGGTTAGTATTTTGGATATAGCTAGTGTAACTTTTAAGTTTAGATAGTGAAAGAGGCCCTCCTTCTAGCACAAGTTTTTTATAAACCCTACATAAACCCTACAAATTTTGGGAAATGGGATTAAACATGAACAAGAAGGAAAGGAGATCTCAAATTAGGGGTTTTTAAGTTGGATCACACTTGATACAACCTAAAAATATAGGATATAATGTTGGAGGATATGCAAGGTGGTCTAGATAAGGAGGTATGCAGATATACTTAGTGAGATAACATACAGGCCTAACTCCAAATGAGGGGTCAGTTAAAATTTTAACCTTTTAAAAGAATTTAGATGTTTTAGATCACCTTCATGGATGTTTACATATTTTTTAGGAGCTACCTCAGAGGTTTAGAAGGCTAACAAAGAGTTTTTAACCATCAAGTTATAGGTAGACCCATTGGCAAGGTCTAGACCTAATACCAAACAAGGGTTAGTTTCATTCTAAGCCCATGGTGAGATATTAAAGTGATTAAATCATGTTTTTAGGACATATAAAAATTTTTTAAACCTTTATTTTTTAGGAGAACTTCCCAAGAAACCATTTTTTGCCTAAAACGTGTTCAAACCCTACTAGAATGCAAGAAAGGAGCTTGAATGCCAACATCAAATGCTTGGAACTTCCATAGTGATTTTAATGGGATATTTAGGTGATTTTAAAATTTAGGTAAGGTCCCTAATAAGCCATTAGTGACATTTTAAAAATATTCCAATGTCTGTTCTTTATGAATAAATGTTAAGAGTCTAGACCACTCTAAAACCCTTGAAAACTCTCCTTAAGGACCTGACAAAAAAGATGAGGAAAATGAGGCATATAAAGGGTGTGGAAAGGCCATTTAAGTGACTTAAATATGTATATAAATCCCTAGATATCCATTCCATGCCAATTTATTTTACTACACCTATATAGATGATGTAAAATCGGGCTTATTCTGACAATTTTCTTTGTTTTATAGGCATGGAAAATTTTCAAGAAATGAAATAAATTATGGGAGAGATATTAGGAATTTTTATAAGTAATCATGTCCATTTTTTAAACTATATTATTTCCTGAGCCTATCTTCTACCTCTCTCATTTCAGCCAATCTATTGGGCAGATGGTGAATACTTGGTGAAAGAGAGTAAAACTCCATTTGGGAAGCCTTTTAAGGCCAATTTGATGAAGTTGATGATATGGACACCCTTGAAACATGTAATACATACTTTTACATGGATAAAATTGTAGAATTTGGAAGGTTTTGGGTGCCAAGTGTGAGAGGTGCATGGAAAGGAATTATTTTGAGATTATCATGGATGATGGTGCATAGCCAGAAGAATATAAGTGATTAGAGGATATTCTAATGCATGTGATTACATATTATTAATACCTAATACTTATATCCATCATCATATTATATTATTTGTAGTGATAAGGTAGTTTTGGAAGACAAATCATGATGGGCAGTTTCTTATGCATGCACAAGGGAGTCTATGCCACATATGGAGGAGTTCACTAGATTTTGGGGAAATTTGTCCTTGATTATCTTCAATACCTATTTCATAAATGATTTTATGACTTTAATAACTCCTTAAACTCATTTTATAAGTGTCTCTATGACTCTTGAGTTCTCCTTCTCTCTCTCTTCTCATATATTTTATAAATTGAGCCTTTTTGGCTATTGTAGGTATCTCTCCACCTTGGTATCGTGAACCCATGCAAATTTTTTGCCTTGAGTTAATAAAGATAGTTGTTTTTACCCCATTCAATATTTCACTAAGTGTACATAATTGTTTTTTCATGTGCAAGTGTAGCTTTGTTTACCTTCACAAGTTACTCTTCTTAGTACCTTGTGTTTTGTCAACAAGAAGTGCTTAATAAAATTATCGGTGTAGTGAGTATCCTATTAAATAATGTTTCTTAGAATTCCTATTGTCTAAGTCCTCCTAGACTTAGCTATTTCTAAGGCCTCATGTTGAAACATTGATGTGAGAGAGAAGGTTGTCATTGGATGAAGTGTATGTGCATACTTCTTCTTGGTTCTAAATGCATGTCAAAAGGTATGAGTAGAGAATATGTTTTGTGTATCACCTTCCATAGAGTATATTTGATTTCAACTATTCTTATCCCTTTTCATTCCCCCAAGTGTTAGTAGTAGGATTGAGTTATAGTGATGCATCAAGGTGAACTAGCCCCTCATCTAGAGACCCACCTCAATTTAGGGACACCCATAGCCCTAAGGTGGTTTCATTGTCTCACTTGAACAAGGAGTGACTTGTCACCTCCTCATTGGGTAAAATTTCAAGTGACAACACCAAATATGATTATAAACTTGTCTGGAAGGTCAAATTTGAGCATGCATATCTTTTGTTGCATTTTGATGCTTGACCTAAAAATTAGCACAAATCAACTAGGCATAAAACTAAACAAGGCCATATGATCAAATTCTACTAAAACTACCACACATGTGAAAAATAACTATATAAAAATTCCTACCCATATTTTCTTACCATATGCAAATTTGGTTAAGTATGGGAAAATACACTCAAACTACCTAGGAGCCCAACTTTGAACATGCATATCTTTTGCCATGATTCATTTCATGATCTAAAACATAGTGTATAAAAACTAGGCACAAAAATGAAAAAACCCATATGATCATTTTATCCAAACACCTCCACATGTGCAAATTCTAACATCATCAATATGCTTACTCAACTTTTCTTGAACTCTTTACAAATTTGGCTATGGGAACTTAGTGAATTATATCTAAGAAGCCAAATTTTCACCCTCATATCTTTGATCATGATTTTATGCATGACTTAAATTATAGTACAAGTCAACTAGGTACTAATGTGATCATAACCATATGACCAACTCCCCTTGACTCATTCCCATGTGGAAATGGTGACTTCATCAAACTGCCAACTCAAATTTTATACCACTAGACCCAAAATGTATAAATGACAACAATGATCAACTAGATGAAATCCACTCATGCACATAAGAACTTAAATATTATAAAACATCTTAGGGACTGTTGATCATTTTTCCCCATAGACCAAAATGGGTCAACCCCCTGTAGCCAAAATTTTATATAAGGGCCTTTTATAATGTCATATAAAATGTTGTAGAGCCCCCATGGGATGTCAAAGGTGATTGAAAAAAGTGTGTGAATGAAAGGAGTTCATCTAGTCCTTCATTGTATTCATCTTGACATTTTGGGTCTAGTGGTAGAAAGTACAAGTGGATAGTTTGCTAAGGCTAGATCTCAAATATGTGATAGTTATAGAGGAAGGTGGCCACATGGATTTATTCACCTTAGTCCCAAGTTACTATGCACTAATTCTGAGGTCTTCTATCAAAGTGAAAATAGAGTTATCCATGTGCAAAGTTGGGCTCCTAAGAACTTTTTCTAGGTTCCTCATACTTAGTCATTTGAGCTCGACTATCACCAAAACATCATGGAAGAGCAAGTGGAATATCTAACTTCTGCATTTAGTATCTCACTCAATAATCCTTCACATGAATAGTGGATAAAGAGTATTTATTCCTCTTGACATCATGAACATATCTATCAAATTTGGTTCCCCCATTATTCTTTCATTTTAAGATCTAATCCTTCAAAGTTAGTCAAAAAGCATAAGATGATCATGTGGATGTCAATTTTAAGACCTGGTAAATATCTATTGGTTTTAAAACTAAAGTAGATATTGTGTCTCATGCTCAATCATATATCTCAATCTATTGGAGTATGATAAATTTAAATTGTCAAAGGGAGCTCTGAGTGACTGCTCAAATGACAAGTGTCACATTCATGGAGCTTGTCAGACATAGACCTAATGAGTGTAAGCTTGTCAGAGTTAATGATCGAGCTTGTAAAAATATCTAATGGCTCATGTTAAATCATGAAAAGGATACCCAATAGAGATAATGGACTTAAATTCTATAAAGTGCTCAATTTTATCAACATAATGATGAGTTAAAGATCAAACAAGTCTAGGAAGATCAATGGAATGAAAGTGATCTAAAGATGTAGGAAACAATGAGATTAGGTAAAAGTAATGAAATTTAATGACAAATTCAAGGTAAATAATTTGAATCTTTAGAGATATAATGGCATGAAATATCTAGGATCTATATATCTAATGACATGAAGAAGGTTAAAGAGTGACAATCTGTAAAACCAATAAGAATAAATGTGATTGGTTTGAGTTAGCTTTGATAGACAAATGTCAAACTGTCATTTTTGATTCAAGAAAGTGAATATCATAGACATAGCTATAAATTAATTAAAAACATATTAAGGGAATGCCACATGAGAAAATATGTAATACCAAGGATCTTGTAGTGAGACAAGCTCTTCAAACTCATATGCCACCATGAAAGCCCAGTCAAGGTTTGAGATGAACAATGACTACCAAATGTAAAGAGTAAACTTTAAGAAACTCAAAAATTATTATAAATGGTGAATTAAAGTGTATATAAGATAGATATTAGTTAGGAGAGCATGTTGTAACTGTCATAACATGTTTCAACCCCCTCAAACAATGCTTATGTGTTAACTCTCTTGGATTAGTTTTAAATGTTCAAAGTATGGTCCATTATGGAAATAGTTTCACAAAGGTTGGTGGAAGATTTATTACACCATTTTTGAAATAATTTGTCATGGTTTATGTATAAATTTGTCTTGGAAGGCATTCATTGTCTATTTCACACTCAGTTTCACTTGCAACGTAACTAGTTCTCATGCCTAGACATGTGTTCTAATGACACTTGAAATTCTTTCTTTTCTTCTCTTAGAATTTATATAATTATCTGCCATTTTGGCTTTGTAAGATATACCACATCCATGTATGGTGAATCCCTACTAGATTGATGTCATATTTTGCCTTTGAATATTAATGCAAATTTGTTTGAGTTCTCAAACAATTGTCTAAGTGTGTAAATGATTTATAGTGATAAGAAGTGATAATATTCTATCCTTATTTCCTTTATCCTTTTATATATGAGTAAGATTTATTATTCTAATAGGTCATATATAGTGTATTAAAATGTGTCAAACTCTTTCAAGTGTATAATTATCCTTGGAATGTGCAACCTACCTTTTGGTTCATTTGCCTTGTGTTGTTTCACATATCTCGCCTCTATATTGAAATAATCATGTTAGAACCTTTAAGACTTTGAGACTAGTTTGTATTACTTGTTCCATAGTGCTTGGAATATGATGTTCATGTGGAGACAATCTTGGTGCATCACTTATATAGACTAGGTTCAATTCATGTTGTTTCTAACTCTTTCTTGTATAAGTAAATACTAGTTTAGGTGATAAGCTTTGCAAAGATATATTCAAGGAGCTAGCCCTTTAAATATAGAGGATAATTTCCACATTAGGTACACCCACATACCTAAAATGTTCTCGTGTTGCCCAAATTTTGAAGAGTCTAGAACACCCTCTTCTACTGTGTAAAATTTGGTGACAATAGTTCTGGCATGCCTAGTAGGACATTGTCTTCAAGACAATTTTTCAAGATAAATACTAGTCTTGACAACATCAACTACAAATTGGTGTGATTCTCATATTTTGGTGACTCCACCAAGATAAATATATTTCAAGACCATTGTTTTGTTATAAACTTGCTCCCATAATGCATGGTTCTCACTAGGTCAACCTTTGGAAGAGTTCTCAATCCCATTGACCCACCCTTTCAACTTGAACTCCCCCTCAAAGTTCAATATCCTCCTCTTGATTTTCACTTTAGAGAACTAGTATATTTTGATAGAGATGAAGAGGTTAAATATTTTTCTAATGAGGGAAGTCAAGAGAGTGAAAAAGTTGAAGAAATTAAATATTTTGAAGAAGAAATGGCTAGAACTCATGCTTTTCTTGCATTCAATATGGAAAATCCTATTCACCTTCAAGAATATGATGTCATTCCTCTAAATGCCATAAAAGGTGTGCTTTAATTCAATGTTGAAATTCATGTTACACCCAGTGACCATATTAGAGATATTTCCAACTTTTGTAACTTCCACAATATCACTCAAGAGAACATTGCTATCAAACTTCTTACCATGTCCCTTAGAGGGAAGGATCTTGATTGGTATAGGAATCTAGAAGGTGGATTCATCATGTTATGAGATGAATTTGGAGTGTTGTTGACTACATTATTTAGAAATAAGAGTGACTATACCTCTCTTATACACTAGCTTAATGTAATCAAGAGAGGAACTAAAGAAACAATACATGATTTTAATGAGAGATTCCGAAAGACTTGGAAAAGATTGCCTCCTCCTATGAGGACACCTCCTATCTTTGTGTTCCTAACCTATTTGAGAGCTATTGGTAATGAAATTTCTATCATGCTTCAGTCCATGGGTGGCTCTACCCTCCCTAAAGCATATGAAATTTCATTAGAGTTAAAAATAATCTCATCCAAGATAGAATATTTCCACTTAAAGTGTTTATGCCTCCATTGTCTCATACTTATATTAATGCTCCAACTATGGCTCAACCCCCTAGTACCAGTGTCAAGTATAAGGTTGTCCCTAGATAAGCAAAAAATAATATTGATTGGAAAGCAAATTTCCTATCCTTGGAATCTCAAAATAGGCAAGCTAATGTACAACAAGGTGCCTATCATAATTCCTATCCTTATCAACAATAGTATGGAAGATGAAGAAGCTAATGAAAACTTAATCCAAATAGGCTTGTTAATGCATACAAAGTTAATTTTATCACTAATGTAAGAGATATGGTACCTTCTCATAGTAATTTGGTGCAAGTTAAAAATTGATAGCAAGGCCAATTTATGGATGTCAGTGAAGGTGGAGATCAGGGTCTTGTTTCTCAAATAGAAGTTACTCTTCTCCTATCTGTTGAAAATGAGGTTATGATGCAGACAAGTGAAGGTGGACACCCTCAAGAAGACGTCTTCACCAACTTCTTAGTTAAGGATTATTTCATGCTTAATTAAGGAACCTTGGTTGTAAATAACACTAGAGCCAAAATAAATGTTTTAGGCAGTGATAGAAAGGTGCCTATTGGCTCATTCAATCTTCTTGTAAGGCATATAGGCATAACTACAAGTGGGATAATTCCAAAGCCTCCTACATTTCCGTCAAATTTGAATGTTGGAAGGACTATTCAAAGCACTCCAACTCCTCAGGCTCCAAGCACTTCCTTGCCTCCAGAAATGTAGGATAAAGTAGGTATGTATTCTTTAAACATTATAGATTCATTGAAAAGTAATAAAACTTACATTTCCCTTTGGGATGTTTTACATATGCCTGGTCAGAAAGAGCTCCTACAAAATTAATTATTTGATATCCCTACTAGTGTTCTTCCTTCAAATCAAGGTCAAATTCACCAATACAATTTTTTAACTATCCACCAAAGCTGATAAACCTCCACCATTCTACCTCACCCTCATAGTGGGTGACAAGTTGGTCCAAAATTACATAGTTGATAGTGAAGCTTCAACTTTGATCATGCCCAAGGTGGTAGCTGATAAATTGATTCTAAAGTATGAACCCCATAGTAAATTATTTATATAATTAGATGGTAAAACTACCAAGATGATAGGACTGATAATAAACTTGAAAGTCTTCTTACATGATTGTCCCAATTTTCCTATCTTACAAGATATAGTTGTTGTTGATCTCCTAGCTCACTTTGTAATCTACCTCTCAAGGGACTTCATTGCCAATATTTGTGGCTATATTTCATCTGGTTGGTCTTTATTAGCCTTAAAAACAAGGTATTGGACTAAGGTGATAAGTAGGACACAACCTCTTGCAAGGTTTCATTTAAAACTGTACATTGAGACAAGTTATAATCTGAACTATGTAGTTTATGAAGAGAAGGATTCTATTGTAGATGATGGCACTTCTTCCAAAATTTAAGGCATTACAATTTTTTTTCTTGATGAATATGTTAATAAAAATTATGAGCATGATCCTTATTCTCTCATGGAGGAAACTGATCTAGGAGTATATTGCATATATGAAGGAGGAATACTAACACCTCTACTTGCTAAGGAAGAAGGTGAAGAAGATGAGATGTGGAAAATGTTTTTTGATGGTTCAAGAAGTAAAAACAATATTATGCTTCATATATATTTAATTTTAGTTTTACTTGTAATGTAGTTGAGTATGAAGGTTTAATTCATGACCTTCAATGGGAAAGGAGAAAAGGAATCAAGAACTTACAAGTGTATGGAGATAGTGAATTGGTTGTTCATCAGGTTAGGAATGTGTTTAATTCTAATAAGCATTTTATTAGGGATTAAAATCATAGGGTATGTTATTTTCTTGAATATTTTAATGCATTCAAGATACAATCAGTCCCAAGGGAGCAAAATAATTATGCTAATAGACTAGCTACCATAAGAGCTCAATTTGATACTCTAACTACCATAAAAGAAAAGGGGAAAAAATCCAACATTAAGATAATTAATAGACATTTTGTACCTAATAATGAGGTGTATTTTCAATTGTTTAACAATGACAAACACATGGCATGTTTCTTACAGAATGAAGCTGAGTTTTCTTCAAGGAATCAGAAGAGATTCCAAGAGTAGTTTGGTGACTAGGTCTTGAAACTAAGGACACATAAAATACCTAAGGGTATAGTGACCTTATAAGGTATACTTAATGAGAATAATTAGAATAAGAAGGAAAATTTGAGTATGTCTACAAAAGAGGAGAATTATGAAAGATTCTTGATCTTCAAAGATAGACTGCTCAAACTAGACAAGGTATATTCTACATAATAAAAGCAAGAATTCATTGATTTGTGTAGGGAGTTTCATGATATATTTTATTGGGAGTATAAAGACCTAAAAGGATTTGATCCTATCTTATAAAGACATACTATTGAGTTAAAATCTGAAGTTAAACTAGTTAGATAAAAACATAGGCCCATCAATCCCAAGGTTGAACAACTCATGAGTTTAGAGCTCACTAAAATCATTGAATCTAAAATAATCTTTACTATCAAACATTCAAAATGGGTTGTTAATCTTGTGCCTATTAGAAATAATAGTGGGGAGATAAGACTTTATGTAGACTTTAGAGACCTTAATAGAGTGTCGCTCAAAGATCATTATCCCCTAATCAATGGAGCAAATTTTTTAAGTAGTTTCAAGATCTAAATATTTCTCTCTTATTGATGGATATTAAAGTTATAATGATATCCTTGTAAATGATGATGATCAGTCTAAGATAATATTTATCACTAAATACAGGACTATTTCTTATATAAAGATGCCATTTAGTTTGTCAAATGCAGGTACTACCTTTTAAAGAGTGATGGATATGGCCTTCAAAGGTTTAATTAATGAGATGTTATTAATTTATCTAGATGATATAAAAATATTTTCCAAGGATGATACTAAAAATATACAAAACTTGACACAAGTTTTTGAAAGATGTAGGCAATATGGAGTATCTCATAATCCAAAGAAATGCATCTTGATTGTCCATAAAGGTAAGCTCTTGGGACACATTATTTATAAATATGGTTTAGATATTTATCGTGAAAGGATAGAGAATATTTTTGGCCTATAATTTACCTTACATAAGAAAGGTCTTCAAATATTTTTAGGCAAGATAAATTTTGTAAAGAGATTCATACCTGGGTTTTCATCTTTAGTGAAACCCATCACAGATGTACTTAGAAAGAACTAAGTCTTTTCTTGGAATAAAGAGGGTAAGAAAAATTTTGAAGCCATAAAAAAGGCAATTACACAAGCTTATACTCTTTTGAATCCTAATTTTGATAGACTTCATGTTGTATTTATTTGCTAACATTGACACTATCTCAGCCATGTTAATGCAAAAAAATGATAAGGGTGTGGAACAACCTATTGTATTATTTAATCAAGTTTTAGAAGAATATGAAGTAAATTATATATTTGTGGATAAATAAGTCCTCACTATTATAAGGGGACTAAATAATTCTAGGCATATGGTTTCAAATAATAAAATTCATGTTATGGTTTCTAGTCCTAATACCAAAGAGTTCCTTTTGAGCAAAGACCTTAGTGAGAAGAAACCAAGATGGATCACTAAGGTAATGAAATATGATGTTGATATCAAAGTAATAAAGTTGGTAAGAGGGAAAGGTCTTTGTGAACACTTAGTTTTAGATTTTCATGAGTCAAGAGAAGAGGTTCTAGTCAATCATGATTGTTCCCAACCAACCCTTGCATATACAAAGTTGGACACAAGATGTGATCATATTTATTTAAAATGGTGAGTATATTAATATTATTAGTAGATAAAAAAGGAGATATTTTAGATTAAAATCTAATCCATTTTTTCTTGTGGATGGTGTCCTTTTTAGAAGAGACATTAATTATGTGCTATTGAGATGCATTGATAATGATCAATTTGGGGTGTTTCTAAAGAAGTTTCATGATGGGATAGTAGGAGGTCATTTCTCCTCAAGAACTATAACTACTAAGATCATGAGAGAAAGATATTATTGGCTTAGCCTCTTCAAGTACTACCATGCTTGGGTGATAAGGTATGTACATTGTGCTTTCTTTGTGAGAAAGTAGAAGCTTCTATCTCTCCCTTTAAAGACTATCCAAGTTGATCAACCTTTCATGAAATGGGGTCTTTATTTTATTAGTATCATAAACGTCCCATCAAGTGCTGGTCATAAATGGATACTCACAACAACTGATTATTATACAAGATGGGTTGATGTAATAGCATTGAAAGAAGCTAATGAGAGTGATATCTTGGAATTCTATGAGAGAATAATAATAAGGTTTGGCACTCCTAATATTATTTTAGATAATGCTCTTAATTTTATAGGTGCTAAGATAGTTGATTGGGCAAATAGTAATGGAATATTTTTGATCACTTCATCCAACTATTACCCTCAAAGTAATGGGTTGGCTAAGTCTACTAACAAGAACCTGATCATAATCATCAAGAGAACCTTAGAGCATAACCAGAGGTCTTAGCACACAAAATTGAAGACAACCTTATGAGATAATAGGATAACTCCTAAGAGGTCAACATGGAATTCTCATTTTATGCTTGTTTATGGGAAAGAAGATAGGTTTTCTATCTCTCAAGAGTTGTCTACCTTAGATTTAGCACACCAACAAGAGTTTCTTGGGAATACTCTAATGGAAGTGAGATTGATAGAATTAATGGAGTTGCAAGAGACCATAGATAAGGCTCATCGATCTTTAGAGCATCACCAAGTACTGATAAAGAAGTCTTTTGAAAAGAGGGAAACTTTAAGATCATTTTAGTAAGGTGACATAGTGTTGAAGTGAGATGAAGATAGAGAAAAACCAAGAAGACATACAAAATTTGATTTGCTATAGAGTGGACCATATGTCATCATCAAGTGCAAGAAAAATAACTCTTTCCTGCTAGCAAGTATGAATGGAAAAGAGTTGCCTATCCCTATGAATGGGATACATTTAAAACCTTGCTATTGAGTGTTAAAGTTTTATCATATAAATAGTATATTAGGTATGTGTTTTGTTTCAGTTGTGTGTGTAGTGTTCCCTAAGTGTTCTATTCAAACATATGTTTGCTTCTAATTTGTGTTTTTTCCTTGTTATTTTCTATTACTATGTGTTGTCAAAGGAATTTATGTGTCAATTTGTTGTACATGTGACCCCAGAGCCCAATGGATAGGATTATACAACTAGTTTGGGTTCCTTTTTGCATAGACATGCATGTAACCCTTGGGAAATCATCAAGAATGTTGACCATTTTTCCCCACAGAACAAATTGGGTCAACCCCTTATAGCCAAAAGTCTATATAGAGGTCTTTTATAATGTTATGTATAATGTTTCATATCCCACATGGGATATAAAAGGTGCTTGGTATAAGTGTGGGAATGCAAGGAGTTCATCTGATCCTTCATTGTATTCATCTTGACATTTTGGGTCTAGTGGAGAAAGTACAAGTGGGTAGTTTACTGAGGCAAAATTTGAATGTGTGGTAGTTGCAAAGGAAGGTAAAAACATGGGTTTGTTTACCTTGGTCCCAAGTTGATATGCAACAAGTTTGAGGTCATCTACCAAAGCACAAATAGAGCTATCCATGTGTAAAGTTGGGCTCCTAAGTATTTCTACTAGGTTTCCTATACTTACTCATTTAAGCTCAACCATCACCAGAAAATCATGCAAGAGTAAGTGGAACAACTAACTTATGTACTTAGTATCTCACTCAATAATCCTTGCATGACCAGTGGATCAAAATGGTTTGTTCCTCTTGACATCATGAACATCTCTAGTAAATTTGGTATCCCCATGATTCTTGCATTTCAAGATCCAAACCTTCAAAGATATTCAAAAAGCACAAGATGGTTATGTGGACATCAATTTTAAGACCTAATAAATAGCTGTTAGTTTTCAAACCAAAGTATATCTAACAATTTGTCTTTGATTGTACATCTCAATTCAATGGAGTATAATGCAGTCAAATTGTTAAAGGGAGCTCCAAGTGAGTGTGACGAGTGTCACATTTGTGGAGATTTTCAGATAGAGACCCAATAAGTGTAAGCTTGTTAGATTTAATGATAAAGCTTGTCAAAAGATCTAATGGCTCATGATTAATAATGTAAAGGAGATCCAACAAAGTGAATGGACTCAAATGCTATAAAGTGCTCAAGGTTTATTAACATAGTGATGAGTTAAATATTGAGCAAGTTTAGGAAGATTGATGAAGCAAAAGTGATCCAAAGACACAAGAAACAATGAGATTAGGTCAAAGTTTCAAAGTTTAACAACCAAGTCAATATAGAGAATGTGTATCTCTAGAGATCCAATGGCATGTAGGAGCTAGGATTTGGAAATACAATGGCATACAAAAGGTCAAAAAGTCAAGATCTGATAGCAAGGATCTATAAAACCAATAAGAATAAATGTGATTAGTTTGAGTCAGCTTCAATGGACAAATATTAAACCAAAGAGCCATTTTTGATCAAAGCAAGTGAATATCATAGACATACTTTAAAAAGGAATAAATAGTGTGGCAAGGGAATTCCACATGAGCAAATATGTAAGACCAAATATCTTGTAGTGAAGTAAGCTCTTCAAACTCATATGCCACCATGAAATCCTAGTAGAGGTTTGAGATGAATAGTGACTACCAAATGTAAAGAGCAAAGTCCAAGAAATCAACAAATGATTACAGATGGTGAACATAGGTGTCTAAAAGATATCTAGTAGTTAGGAGAGCATATTATAACTATTATAACATGTTTCAACCCCTTTGAATAATTCTTATGTGTCAACTCTCTTGGTTTAGTTTCAAATGCTTGAAGGATGGTCCATGATGGAAATAGTTTCACAAAGGTTAGTGGAAGACTAATTGCACCATTTTGGAAGTAATTTATCATGGTTTATGTGGAAATTTTGATTAGAAGGAATTCATTATCTATTTCACACTTAATTTCAACTACAATGTAACTCGTTCTCATGCTTAGACATGTATTCTAGTGATCCTTAAACGTTTTTCTTTTCTTCTCTCTTAGAAGTTATATAAGTAGCTACTATTTTGGCTTTGTAAGATATACCACATCCATGTATGGTGAATCCCTACTAAAATAATTTCATATTTTGCCTTTTAATATTAATTCAAGTTTGTTTTTGAGTTCTCAAACAATTGTATAAGTGTGTAAATGATCTGTAGTGATAATCTTCTATCATGCTTTCCTTTATCCTTTCATATCTAAGCAAGATTTCTTAGTCTAACAGGTCATACAGAGTGCTGTCAAATGTGTCAAACTCTTTCAAGTGTATAATTTTCCTTGGAATGTACAACCTACCTTATGTTTCATTTTCCTTGTGTTGTTTCACATATCTTGCCTCTATACTGAAATACTCATGTTAGAACCTTTTAGGACTTTGAGACTAGTTTATATGCCTTGTTCCATAGTGCTTGGTATATGATGGTCATGTGGAAACAATATTGGTGCATCACCTCTATATACTAGGTTTAATTCATGTTGTTTATAACTCTTTCCTCTATAAGTAAATACTAGTTTAGGTGTTGAGATTTGCAAAGATATATTTAGTGAGATAGCCTTTTGAATATAGAGGCTCATTTCCACAATAGGTACACCCACATACCTAAAATTTTTCCCATGTTGCCAAAATTTTGAAGAGGATTGAACATCCTCTTCTAGGGTGTCAAATTTTGTGACAACAAGGATATTTTGCACATGCTTAATATTCCATAATCATCCCTGAACATCTCTAACCATTCCAAAACATAAGATCAACCAATTATACTTTAAGCATACTAAGAACTTTATCCACTCACCTAGACACCTCCATGACATCACCATGATATCTCTCCAACAATCTCCCCCTTTGTCATTGATGTCAACAATCATCATATATAGAAATATACAACTCACCTTCTCTCTCTTCAAGCACTCCCATAACAAGAAATTTCTTCCCCTTTGACACAATGATAAAGTGAACACCAAATAATATTGAGGACATAAAAATACCACCAATAGGATAGGACCATCTTATAAAGATGATATAAACTCCCCTTTACCTTGATCTTACCTCTTACTGCCTTGACACCTTCTTCTTGCTCCATGCCAACACTTTTGTCAACCAAAAACTACAAAAAATGAAGAAATAACACACAAAAGAACTAAAATATAATGCAAGGAAAAATCTAAGAGGGACTCCCCATAATAATTTTGAGCCATTGCACCACTTGAATATCATCATATCTACATACACCATGAAGAACCATCATACAAGCTTACTAGCCTTCTTTATCAAACCACCTCAAGGACCACCAACAAAACTTAATTCCACTTAATAAATAGGAAATATGAACTAATACAACCTAAGACCTCACCTTGAAATACTTATGCCTTTCTCTTTTGAATTAAAAAAAAACACTTTTCTTCACACATCTTGTTTCCTTGTAACCTTATTAAAATTTATAGAGCCCATAACTTTTAGTAGACATAAATTGAGGACCTAAAAATTCATATATGGGGCACTCTCATATGCCCCCTCAATAAAATTAATTTTATACAAATAGATCATCCTTTATAATGTACTTCTTTCACAAACCAAATACCCAATTAGGCTTCCAACTTGATAAAAACTTGAATAACTTGAGAACCACAAACCTTCTAATCTTTGTGAAGATTGATTTGACAACCCAATTGGCCCTTTAAAAAAATTAATAATCCTAAAACCTCAAACCATAAGAAATACCACTTTTATATAAGAGCCAAAAACCTTAGAATCTCAAAACAAATAAGGTTAACACAACACATTCTAATCAATGTCCACCTATGAAACTTCTTGTACACTTGGAGATAACCATTAAAAAAATTTGGACCAATATTTGAGATTTTAGACCATTTGGAACCTTGACTTCCTACAACCCATTTTAGGATCTGCAAGCTCTTGAGCACAAATTGGGAAACCTGAGAGCTAACAAAAATCTTCAAATTGACTTCAACATACTTTTAGACCATAAAAGCACCTAAAGCATTCTAAAATAATGTCAATAGAACTTTCAATGCAAAAATATTAACTTAAAAAATCATAAATCCTCCTTTGCCATTTGGGAACTTTCAATCTAACCCTACAGACTGCTCCATATATAGTTATTAACATCATGACATCACCTCAACATATTTTCCACCTAAACATACCT
The DNA here is from genome assembly GCA_037957365.1 of Torreya grandis. NCBI lineage: Eukaryota > Viridiplantae > Streptophyta > Pinopsida > Cupressales > Taxaceae > Torreya > Torreya grandis. The sequence goes on from JARHVA010001017.1 coordinate 3,831,547, forward strand.
ATTCCAACTGAGAACACTCAACTCTAGTCTTCTATAAAAATCTCAAGAACATGACAACACCACTTTATTCTTCACTAAAATGAGTCTCTTTAAGAAGCATAGATAGAGACATCCTTTACACCATAATTCTCTAAAACAAATTGAAACCAGGAGTGGCCCACATTTTTTTAGTAACCACTGGAATCCTCTTATAGCTATAAGACTTCTTGCTCTTGTTTGTATTCTCTTTAGTATGAAATATGATAACTAGTTCCTTTTCTATATCACTCTCCTTCTCTTCTAAGATAGAATTGACAACACATGGGATAACTATGTAATCTTAACATACCTTTTCATCTGAAGAATCAACCTTGCATCTTGGAACCTTATCACTAGGCACTATCAATTGATGTTCTTTGAATGAATATTGATCAACAATAGTAGGATGTTCACTTGGATCCATACATATCTCTAAAGTTGCCTCAACCAACACTTAGGTCTTCTCTTTGAGCTTGGTCTTTATTCATAACATAAGTAGACAATGAGAGCTCTTGGAGCTCTTCAATATTTGTAGCATTCTCCACCATAGCAAACAAATTATTTGGACCTATAGACACATCATAATTTATACTTACCACCTTTGGCTTCCATGTGTTAACTTGCCTTCTTCCTTTCACTCTAAGAGCCTAATTAAATCTATTATGACTTTTAGGCCTCTACTTCCAAAATCTAAAAATGTGACCTTTATTTTGAAAATTGAAGCACATTATACCTTTTGAAAAAATCTCATTCTACCTTACCATATTTGGATAAAATTTTTGAATCTATCTTAGTTCATAACAACTATAGCACTCAATATCTTTTAAAGGAAACTCAACTTGCCTTACCTTAAATGGATAATGTTTTTCAAAGTGTCCTATATAATGATAGTTTAATCACTCAACCTTGCTCACTCCTTTTGACTAATGACCCCCATCATAGTCCCATGCAAACTCATTCTTAGTAGGTCTTCTACATTCTCTAGTTATATGGCCAAACTGATCACAAGTATAGCAGTAACCAATGAAATTTGCATACCTCATGGAATTTAGCTATCTGATTTGATTTATGTTCAATCTATTTGCACCATAATTCCTTGTTTGATGATTTATATTCAAAGTTTGATTGTCCTTGTTCACATTAGTCTTCATCTTGTCTTAAGTTGTAGTCTTTGGTTCTTCTTTATATCTAAGATCAGTGTTATCACTTGCATGAATTTGATCATTAGAATGTTGTCTAGATCACTTGAGCTCTTTTAAAATATCAAAAATGACATTACCTTTCTAGATACCTTCTCTAACTCAGATTTCAATGAATCATTTTGAATTACATACCTTACACATTCATCTTCTTTAGCTTTTAGGCTTGCAGACATCATTTCTAATTGACAACTGAGATGCTTGACCATATTTTCATGCTCCTTATCATATTCATCCATTCTTGACTCAAACACACTAAATTTCTCCTCAAATTCCCTTGAGTTAAATTTCATATTCTTATTAATCTTCTTCTCAATCTTTAGTTCTTCATGAGCATTAGTCAATGCAGTCTCATAGTCCACCTCATCTTCATGATTATCTGAATCACTCCAAGTAGACCCATTTTGATGTGAGCAACTACCTTCCTTAGACATGAATAGATCTTAATATTCAATATTACCATCATCTTCATGATCATACTCTGAGTCACTGACTTTACTCCCATCTAATGAGCTACAATATTCTTTGGTGTAGAGACTTTTCTTGTCTTTAAAGTACTTCTTCTTATCAAACCTTCTGAAACCCTTTTTGCTTTTATCAATGCTAAATTTTATCTTACCATCATCATGACCTTTATCATACTCTTCATCATCATCTTTAGTATACTTATGAGGGAACTTATTAGCAAAATGTCTTATCTCACCACAATTGAAGCATTTGAGGGGTAGTTTACCTTTATACTTGCCTGAACTTGTTCTTAATTTTGTTGGAATTAAAACAATTAGTTCATATTCATATATATCAATAATGTCATCATCCTTGAATTTCTTACCTTGGAGCTTATTATTTATCTTCATTTTAGTCTTTAAATTTGCTTCCTTATTTGATGTTATATCATCATTCTTCCTCATCTCAAAGGCGGTAAGGGTGTCATGCAATTGATCCATTTTCAACTGAGTAAGGTCATGAATATCTTCTATAAAATATAATTTTGGATCAAACTTGAGAGATAGGGACCTTAATACCTTTTAAACTACAATAGTGTCATCAAGGTTATCTCCAAGACCTCTAATGATGTTCACAATCTCATCAACTCTCTACATAAAGGATGCCACAATATCTTTTTCATTCATTTTGAGACTTTTAAATTGCCTTCTATGAGTTTTCAAATTAGAAAGCTTAACTTTTGAATCTTTTTCATAAATGATATGTATTTTGTCCCATATCTCTTTAAAAAATTAACAATGGATGACCTTAGTGTATTCAATCTCTAAAAGACCACAAGTGATAACATTCATTGCTTTGGAATTATTTTTAAACAACTTCTTATCTGTAACACTAGATGGATGAATAGTAAGAGTAACATATCCATCCACAACAAATTTACAAAGATAAAACCTTAGAGACATAATGTATATCCTCATCTTAGCACTACAAAATTCATAATATGAGCCATTAAACATTTTTGCTTGTTTAGAAGAGAAACCTCCTTGATGACTACCCATATTATACCTTGGATCACATTCAAGATGTTAAGATTTTACCAAAGGATTGGCTCTGATACCAATTATTAAAGGTAAAATAACTAAGAAGGGGGTGAATCAGTGAGCCTAAATATTTAAATTTTAATTGGAATACTTTAAACTATTAACCAATCAACATATATCAATTTGATTAAGCAACATTAACAAGAGAGCTCATTCATTCAATGTATACACAAGTTCAAACACATAAAATATAGTTCCTATGGGAAACCCTCATGAGTAATAAAACCCACTCTAAAGCTTGAAACATAAATGGAATATTATCCTATAATAAAATAAAAACAAGAGACTAATCAAATCTTTTAGACCAACAAACCTTGATCATATCCTTCTAACCAAAAGTATTTAGTGAAACACCTTTTTCACAAGGAGGAATTTCCCCTAAGTAAGACCAAGTCCTTTAGACCCTCCTTTTAACACCTTCACCTTATGAATTATGTCTTCAACACCTGATGATAGATCTCTTTTTTCTAACCTCTACACAAACTCTCTCCTTTTATCAAACATGCCTCTCACATAGGCATGTCACAAACTCTTTCCTTATTCAATCAAATTATCTTCATATGCACATTCATACCTATTAAAATATCTTCAAAATTCAATAACATTATCTTGACATCAGGAACATGACCTAAAGTTTATACACACAGTCAATAAATTGTTCTGCTCATTAACTCAACCAATAGGCACACTACCTATCCTTCACTTCACAACTCTTACATCCACCTTTCACAAATCTCTCTCACATCAAAGTCTAGAAAAAAACATATTTTATTTCACTATATATAGATAAATCATGAATTATCAAGTCCATAATAATCCTTGTCAGCCACAAAACATGCCTTCACCCTTAAGGCATCTCACATGGGTCACACTTAAGCATAAACCACTTTCAAATAGGCCTACGTCACTTTTACATCCTATAAAAACCCATTCAACTCTTTGACACTTCTTTGAGAAAAATAAGAACATAGGAATAATTTCAAAATACACGTACCCATTCCACATGATCTATAAGTCCTCCTTGAGTGCCAACATCCATCATAGTACCATTCTGCTTAAGCACAAATCGCTCAAACAACATTTTGTGTATATAGTCACTATGAACAAATATACAATCACATTCTAAACCTTTATTCATACTATATACAATTTATCAAACCTTAAAAATGTAGACAAATCATTCTTATAGAGTGTACAACATGAACTAATATCTAATTCATCATTAATAATCGAAACATCATCCAAACAAGCTTGAACAATCTTCTTAGGTCACTTACAATCTATACACAAACACAATAAATTTTTAACCTTAATATATTTTATCATACACATTTTCATATCTTTAAATTGGGTTAATTAGATGCACCATGGAGTCCTCTTCATCTTTTATTTTTACAACATGAGTAAATTCTATCTAGATCGAATGATATGGTTCAAAAACTATAGACTGGTTTTTCCCTTTATAAAATTCAAATAATTAAATGTCAATGGTCATAGTTAAACATCAAACACTATAATTGCATCTCATGTCCTCTCAACTTTGGAAAAATCTCACACCATAAATATTTTCTTATATTTAAAGCATATATGTCAATGCTCAAATATTAAACCTTAGTCACTTTGACCTCATCTCGTGCACCCTTGCAATGTTGACTCAATATGCACCATCAAACACTATGGATTAGCCAGGCCTTTATTATGAAATGTACACCATTAAATCAATATATATGAACACCCTCTCACCATTTATTTTTATCTTGTACCTTTTCTTAGTTGTTAAACATTGTGCACTTCTTGCCATCTCACTCAACATGCACTATTAGATCATTCCTGTACGATCTCCTGTGCACCATTAGATCTTGATTTGGTCTTAATATTTAACTATGTTAACCAATGAAAAATTTGACCTCTTTGAATTTTTGTAGACTATATATATTCATTTTATAAACTTCCACAAGCCATTGGATATCCATTAGGTCTAGATATTTAATCATCATACAAATTGACTATGGGGACCAACTATAATATACTTGGAAAGCCATTTTTGCATAGATGTATCTTTTTCCTTGATCAATATCATGACCTCACATTTTCACCATATGACCACCTTTAATAGGGTAATCCAACCATGTAACAATCTACTCTTGAAACCCTCATGCATGTGAGAAATGCCACCATTAAAATGCCTTCTCAAAATATTTTGTCACAGAGCCAACTATGCTTAGAAACTTGTCTAGAAGGCTAACTTTGAACATATATATATTTTTTCATGCTTTGGTTATTGAAATAAAAATTAGCACAAATAAAATAGGCATAAAACTAAACAAACCCATATGATCAACTTCTCCTAAAACTTTCAAATTACTTAGGAGCCCAACTTGGCACATGTGTATCTTTTGACGTACTTCATCACATGATCTGAAATTTAGTGCATAGAAACTAGGCACAAAAATGAATGAACCCATATGATCATTTTATCTAAACACCTCCACACATGTGAATGTTGACATCATCGACATGCTTAATTGACTCTGCTTGAACCCTTTGCAAATTTGGGTAAGTATGAGAACTTAGTGAATTCTATTTGAGAAGCGAACTTTGCACCCTCATATATTTAACCACACTTTGATGTATGACCTGAATTATAACATAAATCCACTAGGGACTAATGTGGTCACAAACATATGACCAACTCCCATTGACTCATTCTCATGTGGTAATGGTGATGTTATCAAACTTCCTACTTAGATTTTCTACCACTAGATCCAAATTATATAGATGATAAAAATGATCAACCAGATGAAATCCACTCATGCACATAAGCAATTAAAGCTTAGAAAACATCTTAGGGACATTTTTCACATGTGAAATATTTCATACTCATCCCTAAACATCTCTAACCATGCTAAAATAGAATATCAACCAATCATACTTTAATCATATTAGGACAAGCACATTGCATACTTTGTCATTATCACATAGACTATCAAGGCACTTCATCCACTCACCTAGACACCTCCATGAAATCATCATGATAACTCTCCAAAAATGGGATGTTGAGGAGGCCCTTGAATGATTATTTGTTTAGATTCTAGAAAATTGTACTAGATGTCAAAATGCTTTGGGATACCTTTGTAACCACAAAAGCCTTTTGGACCTACTAACCAACCTATCAAACCTTGGGCCTAGTTGGATATTGAGCTAACTAAACTCACTAACTTACTAACAAACCTTAAACTAAATTTTTAAATTCACTTTGACAAATATCCCTTAAGACACCCAACCATTGATGGTTAGCCTATTCATTTATGGTCAACCTAACCATTGATAGTCAGGTCCTCACCCTTCTAACACATCACCAGCTATGTATGAGCTAATGAGGCACAATTTAATGTTTACCTTATATAGTGCTAATAAAATCCTAAGCATCAAAATTAGAACACCAACCTACTAGGTAACCTTCTATCCTCCATCTCTCTTTGTCTATAAAAGGAGGGGAGTAGGAGGTGAAATGGATCCATCAACACAAGCATTCTTGCACATAAGTATTCAAACTTCCAGCCAGCTAGCTAGTCTTCTTCCAGTAATCAAGTAATAACAATAGAGACCCAAACCTCTACCCAAATTTCTCTTGAGGAAAAGTAATGTTACTCTACTAAAATTACTCCAGCCATCCATTATCAACCATTTAACAAGTAATAGGTAAATCTTGTACTTATACTTTGTTTATTTCATTTCTAACCTTCCTACCCTAACTAGACCCTTTTACACTTCATTTTCCCACTCCCAGAACATTAACCAAATACCTACCTAATCATTGAACCAATCTATAATTATTTTTTGAACACTCCCAAAAATCCACAAGCTTAACCATCAATGGTTAGCACAACTATTGATGGTCACCCCTAACCATCGATGGTTACCCAACCACCGATGGCCAGCTTAACCATCGATGGTCACCCTAACTATTGATGGTCACTATGGTAAGAAATAACAAGTTATTTCTACCCCTATACCCTCAACCAAACATAAATTTATATGTCCCTACCTATTCACAAACCCCTACCTAATTTTATGAACCTAACTTGATCTACTTTAGCACTAGTATTGACGTACTTCTGCTATATTTAGTCATTTTCTCTATTAAGCATTCATATTCTTCTTTTATTTCATTTTAGTTATTTTCTATTATTTGATGCAAGTAGTTTAATTTTATCTCTTTCAACTTAATTATTATCAAAGAGTGGATTGATGGCCTCCTAGCAAGCTCACGCTTCTTGGATCTAGCTCATGCTAGATAGTCTACCTAACTATCTTTCTAACAACCCCTTTTGTTAGTATTTTTCTTATCTACAGGTAATCCTTCCAAGATAAAAAGGATATCTCTACATTTATCTAGATCATGTGTGCATAACAACCAGGTATTTTTACCACACCCTTATTACTAGTTTCTTATCTTCTTCTAAAATTAATAAATGAGCAAAAATTAAGAAAAACATTTTGGCACACCTGATGGGACCCAACATCATCTAGGTGCCCTTTTTCTTCCTTTATTATATACTCATACAATGAAATCTAAAATTTATTTTGGGCTTAAAAAAAAACCTTGCATACATTGATTACTTACTTATTTTAGTTTATTCAGTAACTTAAAGACAAAAGTAATTAATCATAGTTTCACTCTTGTTATCACACACTTTACCAAACCACATATCAATCAACACATCAAAACAAACTTGAGAAAAGGCCCAAGTAGGATTTCATCACCTAGTGGTAAACCTTACCCTTTTTCAGTAATACTACTTGGAAGTCATTGCCAAGGGGAGAACTAACTCATCTCTCTACTTGAGTATAAACTTTGAAATTCAATATATCTTGGCTAAGCACCCGATACCCTTATCTTTGTAGTGTGTGAAGTGATGGGGTAGGCCCCAATATCAAGCCATGTGCTGATGTTCAATATAAATTGTTTTCATAGAGCCTTTAATACCTAAAACTAACCTTAGATTTCCTCTTTAGTACCTAATCTACAATACAAATTTCTTCTTTACACTTTCTAAGGCATATTCCAAAAGAGATCTAAAAAGAATCCTAAGTTGTTAAATTCACTTTAGTGTATGTTTTGATTGCCTTGATGATCTGTAAACTACACTGAATCAATTCAAAGTGAAGTTTTAATTACGAATACTAAATTTCTCAAAACTTAACAAATTCTCGAAAAAGAACTTGCATCTCAATGTTTTGGCATAAAAAATGTTCTTAGTTATTGCACTGGTTTTTTTAATAACATTGTGTTATAATTGTCAAAATAAAAATTACTTGCATAAGTTCATTTACTAATTAAATCAAATCAACAAACTGAAACAAGATCATGCATCAAAATGACAAATTACCAAGAAACACGAAACGTGATAACGGAGTTTGGCTCAACAAATGATGCCTACATCTCTCGGTTCTCCAAAGGAGTGGACCATTTCCATTAAGGGAACTTCAAACACCTGGAAACAATAAACAACTTTTCTACAAGTTGATCTCTCAATACAAAAATTCACCTTCACCGTGATTGAAAATCAAGCCCAACACCTTCGAATTCCGTGAGTCTTCACACCTGTAAAGTAGCTTTAAAAGTCCTAAAAATCTCCTCTATGGGCTTAAAAATACTCTTACAATATGTAAATTGGATAAAAAGAGTATTAAGACTGAGTATTGTGGCCATAAAATGGATAAAAATCCATTATATAAGCTTTCCCAAAGCTTTTACAAAGTCTCAACCTCTTAAAATAAAAAACACAATCTAGAACCTGATTAAAACAAATACAGATTCGTAATTTTATAATTAGTTTGAAGCTTGTGGCATAATGGTTAAGTCTCCTAACTTTTTGCCATAAGGTGAGGGGTTCAAAACTGGCCACCCACCTTTCTAGGTGCTTTGACTAAGTTTGAACTTGTCTTCCCTCCATTTTAGGCACCTTGGAAACCATTTTGGATGCATTTGTCCCACATGCACTACATTGGGAAGGTGGATACATTTTTTTAGGAGGCTTAAGCACCTCATTGAATTTATTAATGCCCCCTTTTGTGGGCTTAAGGTGCCTATTCAGCATGCCTTTGATAAATGTGCCAAACATGGCATGGGCACAAGACTTCTTCAAACTCACCACTTGCTTGGTCTCCCCCTTCAAAGCGTCGAAAAGATATCTATGAGATCTATAGTGTGGAACCATTGAGACTCTAACTTGAAACCTTTTTCTAGAACCCAATTTCTGATCACACCTCCCCAATGGAGGGCTTTTGGTCTTTAAAAGTCTAATATCCCCTAAAACTGCAAACTGGTCTACTGCATCCATGAAAATAGAACCCAATCATAGAAAGAGATATAAAAAATTAAATTAAAATTATTCACAATCAAACTATAAAAATGCCTAATCCAAAGGCATGAGTAAGTGAATCTACAACTGCCAAAGTGATTACAACATACCAAAATTATCTGCCCAAATGTCACATCCTATAAAGCGGTGAATTGCCAAAAACTGAAACAACTCCCAATGTAACTGCAAGACAATTTTATAATGCCAACAACATACAATAAATGTTTTAGACATGTTGCAATATAATGCCCTATTATGGGAATTATATGCTAAGCAAATGCAAACAACCAAAAGTGTATGCTTCCTAACATCTAAACATGCCCCAAAGGTCTTAAACATGCATCTATACATCCATGTGCCAAAGATACATTCAAAATTATAGTCAAATAAGTGTTGCAAGGAATCAACTCAACCTACAACATGCTTTCAGCTATTATCTCCAACTGATCAAATGAGTTCAAGTCCTCTAGACAACTCACACAACATAAATAGGAGATTCAAAAACTTAGAGTTATCAAAAAGTGAGAATTGAAAAACTTCATATGGTAAACCTGTCTTGAAGTGTTCCCACCAACTCTAATCTACATCTTATCAAAGCTTGTTCATTCCCTTAGGTGAATTCTTAACCATGCTTTGCAAAAAGAATGTAGTGATAATCCACTTAACCAATTCTTTCTTCCTAGTGAAATTGATTTCCTTAGTGGATTCCTTATCAATTGCATATTGTTGACTTAACCTCTTAAATGGATTTTCATTTGTAGGTTTTACCTTATCCTGGGTTGTATTTTCAACTGCATTATGGATTGAATTAGCTTCATTAACCATAGTGAGAGGTTTGTAAATCATCTTAGTTCTAACATTACTTGAATGTGAAGATGCATGAAGCTTAAAACATATATCAATCCTATGTCCACTCACTTTACAATGAGTACAAACATCCTTCTTAGGTGAGGGTCCCCTTTTTCCAATTCCCATCTTATCATGAGAATGGTCTTTCAAACATGCAATCTGCTTAAACAAAGCTTTTCATTTCCAACAAGTCTTAGCACTATGGTTATTCATCCCACAAAAAGTGCATGGAAATGATTGTATTATCTTCTGTCCATTATATCCAAACTTCTTAAAAGTATCAATTGGATCAAAAGATTTAGTGTAAGAATCAAGAGGTGGAATCTCAATACCTCTTTTACCTTTACACCTTTGAACTAGTAGCCTAGAACCTTCGCTATTGGAAGCTCATCTTCCTTTAGCCATGGAATAAACTTCTCCATCATCCACCTACACACTAATATAACCCAAACCTGCATGAAAAGGTCTATGCTCAACCTAAATTGGGTTAGTTATACCTTGGCTATCTCTACCAAGTCCTCCTCCATTATAACCCATTTTAAACAACAATTTAGATCCTATGCCCTTAGTGTATCTTTCAAAATCACCAAAAACAATATTACTAGAATATGAATCTAAAATGGTAGAAGAAGATGAAGATTCCTATGGTGAAAAACTTACACTGCACTCAGTCATAGTTTCTACATCTAAAGTTGAAGGCTTTACCTTTTCACACTCACCACATTGCAAGCTAATCAAAAGCTCATCCTTGGATTCAAGCTCTAATTTTAACTTTGCCACTTGCAATTCAAGTGCAAATTTTTGGCATCTTAAGATTGCATTTTCATCTTTGATGACCTCAATCTATGACAACTTGCCCATGGTTTCCTACAAATAACTGATTCTACACTGCACACTACAATATAATCAATCTGCAAACCAATAATCCAACTATTCTAGAAGCAATTGTCAATACACAACTAGAAGCAACCCTTGCATTCTAACCACTTTGATACCAACTTGATCCATAAATTACATTGAATCAACTCAAAGTGAAGTTTTAATTACGAATACTGAATTCCTCAAAACTTAACAAATTCTCAAAAAACTCAAAAGAACTTGCATCTCAATGTTTTGGCATAAAAAATGTTCTCAGTTATTGCACCAATTTTTTTAATAACGTTGTGTTGTAATTGTCAAAATGAAAATTAATTACATAAGTTCATTTACTAATTAAACCAAATCAGCAAACTGAAACAAGATCATGCATCAAAATGACAAATTACCAAGAAACACAAAACGTGATAACAGAGTTCGGCTCAACACATGATGCCTACATCTCTGGGTTCTCCAAAGGAGTGGACCATTTCCATTAAGGGCACTTCAAACACTTGGAAACAATAAACAACTTTCCTTCAAGTTGATCTCTCAATACAAAAATTCACCTTCACCATGACTGATAATCAAGCCCATCACCTTCGAATTCTGTGAGTCTTCACACCTGCAAAGTAGCTTCAAAAGTCCTAAAAATCTCCTTTATGGGCTTAAAAATACTCTTCCAATATGAAAATTGGATAAAAAGAGTATTAAGACTAAGTATTATGGCTAGAAAATGGATAAAAATCCATTATATAAGCTTTCCCAAAGCTTTTACAAAGTCTCAGCCTCTTAAAATAAAAAATACAGTCCAGAACTTGAATAAAACAATTACAAATTTGTGCTTTTATAATCAGTTTGAAGCCTGTGGCATAATGGCTAAGTCTCCTAACTTTTTTCCATAAGGTGAGGGGTTCAAAACTGGCCGCCCACCTTTCTAGGCGCTTTCACTGAGTGTGAGCTTGTCTTCCCTCCATTTTAGGCGCCTTGGAAACCATTTTGGATGCATTTGTCCCACATGCGATGCATTAATAAGGTGGCTGCATTTTTTTAGGAGGCTTAAGCGCTTCATTGAATGTCTCAATGCCCCCTTTGGTGGGCTTAAGGCACCTAGTCAGCATGCCTTTGATAAATGCGTCAAACATGGCATGGGCGTAAGACTTCTTCAAACTCGCCACTTGCTTGGTCTCCCCCTTCAAACTCAGTCTTTTCTTCAAACTCACCACCTTGCTTGCCACATGGTTCAGTCAACAAGCTTATATCTGATCTTAATCATGCCACGTGTCAACCTCCCATTGGTCCACTTGTTGCATGTAAATAACGCCACGTCACTTGTCAACACCAAATTTTTACCTATCGAACCAAAACTTTAGCGGCCTATAACTTTTGCATATGGTGTCCATTTTGCAAACCAAGAAAAGTGTCAGAAAGATCTTGACGAGCTCTATAGTGTGGCACCATTGAGACTTTGACTTGAAACCTTTTTCTAGAACCCAATTTCTGATCACTGAGATCTTTTTCTTTTGCTTAATTTGTGTTTGAGTTGTGAGTTTTTGTCATTTCTCTTCTATTCCTCACATGGTTTTACTAGATAATAGTTGAGGAATCAAAATAGCTAAGGACCACCTTCCTCTTCCTTCTCCTCCATGGAGGATACTTTATATGTTGAGGTCTCTCCTCATCATTCTCCCCCTCTTACAATGCCTTGGATAGTTTTTGAGGCTGATGCAAACTACCTTCCTTGATAACAACCCTATGGACCTCTAACATTACCTCAACACCTTATCTCACCATACTCCTATTACTTCAGTTCCTCCTATAGATCCACCTTATGATATTCCTCCCTCTCTTATGGTTGGTGTTATTCCACCCAACCTTTGATCACCTAATCATCTTATTCCAAAAATATCCCATCTACTACTACCACCTAAAATCAATCCAACACCTAAACCCAATCCAACATCCCAACCAATATCCAAACACCCCCTACACCAACCAACACCTCCAACATAGGGGTAACCTCACCTCTTGTTACCCATACCTTATCCACCATGGGGGTATCTTCTACCCCTATTTCTACCATTCCCCTTATCACTACCAACTCACTAATTTCCACTCCACTTTAGAATTTGGTGTTTTCCATACCTAATACCCTTCCACCTATTAGTACAAGGATTACCACCCAAACCCAACTAACTACCAACCCATCCATACCTTAAAATTAACCCATATCAATCCCTCAACAAGTGCCCATGACATCTTACCAATATGTTCCTAATACATAAAGATACATAACACCTTCCACCCAACCTTTTATTCCTATTAACCCTTATTTGGCATCATCCCAACCTTTAATGACCACATACCAATATGTGGTATCTTATCAACCTTCCATCACTTATCTATATATTGTTTCCACCCAACCTCCAAAATACTTACCACCCAATTATGGAGCCTCCCAACCTCAAATAGATTTGGTCAAAATGTTAATGGACAAAATGACCACCCTAGAATCATCTATCTATAGGGCTCATAACCTCTTGTCTTATGATCAAATTTGTAATGAACATATCCACCCATCCATTTCTCTGCATCCTTATCCTTCTCAATGAGAACTACCCAAGTTTTACAAATTACAAGGCAAGGACATAACATTTAAAAGCATTTTTCCATTCTTGCTATTTGATTGCGTATGATGATGTTCTTCTCCTTCATACCTTCCCCATGTCTTTATCTGAACCAACCTTAGATTGGTATAATGATATTACCAAGCACTCAATATTTTCCTTTCCCAACTTGCCCAAATATTTTTAGATCATTTCTTAGTAAATATATCTAAAAAGGTTTCTATTACTGATCTTTATTCCATTAGGCAATTTGGTGATGAATCAATTGCTAAATTTATAGCACGATGGAGAGGTCTTATCAACCAAATCTCTTTATATTTACCCCAACTTTATTTTATTGAAATCTTCTCATGGTGTTGTGTCAAACATATGGCCCCACTCTTCAAGTTCAAACTTTTAGGACTTTTGATGAGGCTTTCACCATGGAACATAAACCTAAAATCTGAGCTATTACAAGGGGAAATTGAATCTTAGAAATAAAAATTTGAGATTTAAATCCAATGAACCTTCCTCAACAAAAACCACTAATCAATCCAACCATCCCAACACCAAACCAAATTCATCTACTAACTCAATTGTCCTTAAAACCACTCTGCCACCAACTATCAACCAACCCACCCAAACCAATTCTTCCAACTTTTCCAACCAACCAAACTAAAATCAAAACTAAGTTGCTAAAAAACAATATAATGTAATAGGGGAGTCTTATGCTTCAATTTTAGACAAATTACTCAAATAAATCATAATATAACTTCCACCTATCAAACCTCCCTAATAATTTTATGCTTCTTGCCTTGTGCTTGGTTGGTACAATGAGAATGACCTATGTGCTTTTCACCATGTCATTGGACATGATGTTAGTAGGTGAAACACCTTTAAAACCATTATCCAAAACATGATTGATAAGGGAGAACTTGTATTTGATAATCCTAATGCACTCCCAAATCAGTCCCTTGACATTTTTCATAAACCTTTTCCCCAATCATGCCCCTTCTACCAATTATGATGATAATAAACTAGAATCATCTCATGCTCATGAGGTCCATGTGGTTAATGTCATTATTAGTGAACCTATTTTTGAGTAAACCATTACCTCAAATACCTCTTCCTCTATTCCACTCATTGAAGTGATGGACTCACCTTATATTACTTTGGACACCTGAACAAAAGAAGCAACCACCTCCTCTTCTTCACTTGTAGAGACCATGGTTATCCACCTCTCCTTTGATAGAAATACCAAAGGACACAACCATTGATTCAACTACCTCTTCCCCCACTTCACATATTGAAGTGGTATAATTACCCACCATTCCTTTGGATACCCAAACAAAGTAAGCAACGACCTCCATTCCTTCACTTGAGGACATCATACCTTCCTCCTGTATCATAGAACCACCCATTCTCTCTTCAGAAACCATTCCAAAAGAAAATATCACTTTACCTACTTCCATGGGGGAACCATACCCCCAAACCTTATAACCTTCTATCAAGAACAAAGGTGAAGAAACCATTCCATCACCCTAACTTATGAGCTTAACCTTTGAAACCAATGACTATAGATTCAAACCCATTTACAAGCCTTTTTCTAGATTGGTCTGAAATCTAGAATTTACTTCTCAACCTAACCTAGATAGAGACACCTTTTGGCATCATCTTTGGCTCCCCTACCAAAACAAACCTGAACCTTCAACCTCACTTACATCTACCATCAAACCTATCATCACCTCAATGCCTTCATCAAACACTTCTCCCTCCATAACCATAAGAGAACCATCCAACCCACCTCCATCTAAATTTGTCAAAACACCTTACACCTCCCTAACCAAACCCATCAATAATTTAGGAATACTTCTTACACCTATCCTTGCTCACCATCTTTGAAGTTGGACTTAACCCCATTTAGTACACCAAAGACAACCCCAACCAAACCAATTAAGAAGGTAGAACCACCCAAACACCCACCTCAAACTAAAGCCATACCACCTCCTTCACATTTACCCTCTATCTTAGGACCCCATCCTTCTACCATCCCAACTATCTATTACTCATCTATTAAACCTTCTCCTTTATTTCTACCTACACCTACACCCACCAAATCATCAAATTCTTGATCATTTTTAACTAACCTATCCACCTCTACCTTCCCAACCATATCTAAACTTTCATCATCCAAACCTTTCACCTCTAAATCATCCACCTCAAAACCAACCACAACCAAGTAATCCCAAACAAAAACACCTACCAAAACCATTCTACCACCTACAAATTCTATGGTGAAGCCTATTTATAAGAAGGCTCCCACCCCTAAAACCAAAAACCCATCACCTCCAACACCTTTTCTCAAATCTTATTATACCATTTTACAAGGGTTATTACAAACCTCTTCCTTTAGCCTACCACCTATCAATCCCTTTGACCCCTTAAAACTTAAACCATCCTAGTTCAATGATAGTCTAATTTGTTCATACCATAGGACACTTAGACATGAAATGGAGAACTACAAAGCTCTCCAAATATTTTTCCATAACTTATGGGATGAGGATGATCTATTATTAGATGGGCCTCTTTTATGCCCATTACTAACCCAACCACCAACTCAACCCATCCAGTATTACCTAATCTTCCACTCTCTTTGGAAAGTGAGGAAGAAACGAAGTAACCATCTATCCCAAAACCTCCCTTAATCCACACTATATATAAGGTTACTTGATCTTGGGCCTATTAAAAAGATGAGGGAAAATCTAAAGTGTCCATACCATGGACATACCCTTATACCCCTCAACCTTTCAACCAAACCCAAGCACCTTTACCTTCACCTTCACTTCTACCACCACCAAAACCCAAAATATCCATTTTGGGTGCCTCTACCTCCAACCCTTCTAAATCCATCAAATGATTAGTGTTAAAATAACTTCACTAGACACTAGTGAAGATGAGATTTTATGAACTAATCAATACCTCACCCCATCACTGCTAAGCATTTATAGAGGCCTCGTAATCTATAGAGGTTCAACCATAAGACCCTTAACCTATTGTATCCTTTTTCAGAGCCCTTTAACTTTCTACCTTTATAACCTTCCAAGATTTAGAAATACCTTCTATCCATTTTGAGGATCCTGATCCTTCCCTATTCATCACTACATACATCAATCAAACCCACATCAAAAGGGTAATGATTGATGGAAGAGCTAGTATAAATATTATCTCCTCTCATGCTTATGACCAACTCTAACTTCCTAAAAATATTTGACTATTTCATCTATCAACACTTTAAAAGGGTTTTGAGGATCTAGTGTCAATATTCATCTTCTTCTTGTATTCTATTTCAATTTTTTTTTTGTTATTTGATGCAAGTAGTTTACTTTTATCTCTTTCATTATAAGAAATTATTGTTAGAAACTGTAGCAGTCCTCCACTCTTTTAATGATACTATGGCCACTACCTTAGGGAGAGTCATCCTCCACATCCACTTGGGACTTTGAATAATTCCATAAATCTTTTACATTGTATAATGCAAGTTCTAATACAACATCTTGCTTATATAACCCTAAATTTATGCCATGAGTTGTGTCCCTTTCACCTTACACTGATGTGTCAAGTTTGAATACAAAGGTCAAGTTATTACCATAAAATTTGACCCTATCCTTTTAGATTTTGCAACATGACATATCAACCCAACAATGTTCTTCTTCCTCCTTCATCCACCTCACTACTAACCAATAACAACACCATCAACTAAAAAAAATAACCACTCCACTCCTACTATCAATGAAGCTTCAACTAGATCATTTATCCCTTCTTAGATCCCCATAGAGGACCCCTTAGAACCCATGTTTTAATGCCTCTCACTGGGGGAGTATCATCTTTTGGCCTTAGATTCTTTCCTTACTCCTCAAGAGTATGGGAAACTCAGCCATGATCCTAGTTATGACCCCAACATCAAAATAATCATCCCTTTCAAGCTCCCCAAACATCAAACCAATTTCATCTATAGGGGACTAGATCAACCACTTCTTGCTTCCACCAATACCTCTTCTATCTAACTATTTTACTTAAATTTTTCTTTTTTATATTATAGATGGAAGGTAAAAATAAAAGAGGTGTAGAGGTTTGTAGAAACTGTATATGGTATTTTCTCCATAATCCATATGGTTGTAGATACTCTTCTTTGGCTTGGGAAGATGACCTGCAATAAGAGAAAACTAAAAAAGAGTTGGTTAGTTAGGTAGATGGATGGATTTCCTATCAATCTAGATCCAAGAAGCATGAGATTTCTAGGAGGTTATCAATCCACCTTATAAGACATGTTAATGGTGATAAGAATATATTGATAAGAAAGATAGCATAACATGAATGAAAGTACGAAATTGATAGAAATAAATACTTTTTGAAGAAATGCTAGTGTTATAAACAAATAACATTAAGGTAAATGCTAAACTATTAAAAAATTGTTCAGGTCAAGTCAGGTTGTTGTTTCTAGTCTATAAGGTGATAGAGGTCAAGAAAATAGGTTTTGGTTGAGGTTTGGTGGGTTATAGTTGCTTGCTAGTTTGGTTCACACAGTGACCATCGGTGGTTAAGCTAACCGTTAGTGGTTAGAGTAACCATCGATGGTTGGGTGACTAACAACCATTTTATAGTTGACCATCGACACTTAGGGTGATTGATAGTAGTTTTCTAGTCTATTTTCAATTATTAGTATGACCATTAGTGTTTACTATTAATAGGTTTGGTTAAGGTAAAAGGTTGGATCTATAGGTTTAGAGGTCAGAGGGCAAAGGGAAGATAGGTACAATAGGTTTTTAGGGGTTAGTTAATTGGTTAAGAGGTTAGAAGGTGGTGTTTAGGAGGTAGAAAAGAATAAAATAAAGAAAAAATTATTGATCCTAATAATAAATAGATATTTTTCTTGATTGTTAAGGTCTAAAATAATTTTGGTAGAGTGACAACAGGTTGATTGGTGAATCTTAGAGTGATTTCAATAGAGGTTCAGGTCTCTATTGCACCTACATACTTATTGAAAACATAAAAAGTAAAATCTAAGATCTACGAAGATTATTAAGATCAAGATCATGAAGCCCCTTTCTTGGACCTACTCTCCTTCCTTTATAAGATAAAGTTATTAATTAGATAGGAGGAAGTTACTAATTAGATCAAAGGATAAAGTTTTTATTTATGATGATTTATAGTTTGTTAGAATCACATAAGGTATAAGTACTAATTTGTGTCATGCTTATCTCATACATATGGTATGTTGTATATGAGGTGGTATAAATTTAAAAAGTTCAACATGGTAAGGTTGGTTGGTACAATCAAAATGGCTAAGCAAGGTTATCATAAAATAGGTGAATAGTGAAAGTAAAAATGGCCAACATTAACATGGACATGATGAGATGGTTGGTGGGTTGGTTGGTTGGAGAGGTGTTATCTAATGGTTCATGGTTGGTTTGTGGAGAATAGGTGTTCATCGAAGGTTAATTAGTGGTTTTCAAATGGGTTGTCCCAATTTGGTGTACCACTTGGTTTGGTTTAGTAAAAAAGTTTGGTAGAGAAGGGTAATGTCCAATCATTGGGGTTGATAGAAAAGGTTCTCTCCAATGGTTCATGGTTAAGGTAAGGGTAGGTTGGAGAAGGTTAATCTTCAAAATTTGGGTTTAGTTTGGTGGAGACGGTGATATCCAAGGTTTGATGGTTTGGTTAATTAGTTAGTTAGTTTAATGGGTTGGTTTCAATTATGCACAAGGGGGAAGACATGTCTTCCTAAATGGTCATAAAACTATAAGGAGGAGGCTAAACACTCTGATTAAAAAAGACCATGATGGAAATATGGGTGGAATTATAAACATAAATCACTATCATTCTTTGATTTTTTATTAGTTTGATGGTTAAATAAAAGTAACTTGATCACATAGTGCTAAGTAAGCTCAAAAATCCCTTGATTTATGGAGGACAAAAGGGGAGATGGGTGATAAGTAGTGGGTGATAGGTATGTTAACCTTATTATGGGGATGTATTTCCTCTTCTATATGTGACCTAGGAACCATGATCGACAAGTCCATGTCATATGCTAAGTGTAGACTGATTGATGTGAGAAGTCTACTGATGTTGTTGTGAAAGCTTTTTGGGGATTGATTGGTGTATTATTTTTATATAGGGTCTAATATCTCTCTATTTGATAGGTTTGGAAAGCTAATCGACGTAGGAAGCTTCAAATGATTACTTTTGACAAAGTTGACTTAGCCATCCTTCAAGGGAGTAGTCTAAGTTTGGATTTATTCATGTTTGATAGTTATCCTTTAAGGGAGTAGTCTACCTTAAGTTAAATTAGTTTTTATTGTTTTGAGTAGCTATCCTTCAAGGGAGCAGTCTACATGCTATGAATATTGACCTAAGTGATAGTTTTGTATTCTAAATTGTTATGATGTTAGTTTAGACATGGATTATCTATATAGGCCTAAGGTTTTCCTTTATGGAGGCAAATCCATAGCACAAGGAGGTTGATGATGGGTAAAAGAGATGGTTTAAATTAAAATAACCATTGGAATCCATCCTAAAAAAGTTAGAAAGTACCATGAGGATCATTTTATGGGTAGAGCCATGGTATCCATGCTTAGGATTAGGCTACGTTTGTGATGGATATTCACATGATCCTAATTTTAATCAGTTATCCTTAAAGAAAAGGAGATGCAAGTGATTGAAAACAAGGTATGACCTTAAGCTAGACACAAGATGACAAGAAACTTGGTTTAACCAAAGAACAAACATGCAAATGCAAAATCATTTAAGGAAGTTGAGGTTCTGATATGCCCTAAATCCATGCTTGCATAAATGGTTGATATAAATTAGGGTATTAGGTATCCCTCAGTTACTTTTCAACACTTGATTAGACATGGAAAAAAATTGTATTGACAAAAATGTGAGGTTGGTTAGGTAATAGTTTGGTGGAGAAGGGTATTCTCCAATGGTTCATTAGGTGGTAGAGAAGGGTAATCTCTAATGTTTGGGGGAGAAGGTGGCTCACAAATAGGGTGGGTGGTATCCAAATGGGTTTCCCCAATTTAGTATACCACTTGGTTTAGGCTAGGTTGATGGAAAAGGTACTCTCCAAAGGTTGGGAGAGAAGGTGACTCCTATATAGGTTAGTAGAGAAGAATAATCTCCAATGGTTGGGGGAGAAAGTGACTCCAAAATGGTTTGGAAATTTCAAATAACATGAAAAAGGTGACCCAAATTGACTAAGGTTAAAGTCATTTAGTTGGTTGGTTGGTTGAATGAGAAGGGTAATCTCCAATGGTTTCATGGTTAAGGTAAGGTGGTTGTTTGGTGATTTCTTAGGTATCCAAGGTAGGATGTGATCTTAAGAAGGCACAAATAGTTGGTTGGGTTGGTAAGGTGGAGAAGGGTAATCTCTAAAGGTTATGTAGGTTAGTGGATAAGGTAACTCCACTAGGTATGGGGAGAAGGTGATTCTCTAATAAATTTGGTTGGGTGAAGGAGAAAGGTAATCTAAATAGTTCAAGGTTGGTTGGTTGATAGGTTTGGTTGATAGGTTGAGACAAAAATATCAAGGGTTAGTTTGGTTAATTTTATAAGGTATGGTTTGGGTTGATAAATGGTCCAAGCCTTATGGAGGGAAAGTTCCCTTAATTTTCTCTTTTCATGGATGGTCGAAGGTGGGAAAATGATACCAAGGTGAGGTGTTGGTTAATAAAAGGGTTTAGGAGGGGTGAAGATGATTTAATCAACCTCCCAAATAAAGGTTGTTATTTTTTAGTGGTTATTAGGTCAAGTTTGTAGGTGGTGGTTTAGATAGGATTTCTTTTATTGCACCAAAGCTAGGAAAATGTTGTCAAACATGATTTTGGTAGGTTAGGGTAAGTATAGTAGGTTTATCTTGGTTTGTGTTGTTAGATAGATTGGTAATGGTTGAGTTAAAATGTGGATTTATTATGGTTTATTGATTTGGTTTCGAGGTTGGTTTGATTAGTTCAGAGCGGTAAGATAAATGGTTAATTTGGTTTTTTGGTTGGGTTGGTTTGATTATTTGGTTTGGTTGGTGAGGTAAGTTTGGGTTAATGATAGGTAAAGTTAAGTTAATGGTAGGTGAGGTAGGGTTAATTGTTGTTAAGGTTGGGTTTGTTAAGCATGAGATATAGTGAGAGGGGGGTGAATAAATATATCATAAATCTTATAAAATTTCACTTAATCATACATTCAAGATATGCAATAAAAATGAAACAATAAAAAACACATAAGATAGAGAGAGACACCAAATTTAACATGGAAACTCAATGTGGGAAAAACCATGGAGAAACAATCTCAAGTATATGAATGAGCACCAACACAAACTACAATATTCACAAGCACCAACTTGCAAGAGCACCAACCCCTTTGCTGAGCACCAACACAACAACTATTCATAAGCACCAACCCACAAGGGAACCAACCCATTTTGTCTATACCACACAACTATCTCTCAATGTTGTCTTCTCAACAAATGATATCACATTACAATATCTCTTTCTTTTCTCTTTTTTGCTCTTTTAAGCTAGATATGATAATTACAAATCATGCTCTTTTCTTGAATATTGCATATGGCTTCTCAAGCCTTTATTTATAGCTTTCCAAATGACCTTTGGCATCCACCCTTTGTGATCCTTCAATCATCATGGAAAATGGCACCAAACTTGTATGAACCTTTGTATCCTTGTATTTGAAAAGTCATATGGTGACCCTTCATAAGCAAATGTATCCTTTCCTTTTTTGTCTTTATCTTTGTGAATTTTCATATTATTCAAAATGTCCTTTCATATAAAAATGTGCCTTAACCTCTTTTATCTTCACATGGTGACTCTTGGAATTCCTCAAAATGACTCTTCATGAGAAAATGTGTCCCATTCCTCTTTTGTCTTTACCCCATGACTCTTTGACTTCTCCATGGGCCCTTTTTTGACTTATATGCAATCAAAAACATATTCATTAATATTAAATAAATATTAACACACATTAACCAAGGTATAAATATTAAAAATATCATTAAATGCAATGGGGCCTTTATCACCAATGCTAGACCTTTGACATCAATGACAATATTTCTAACAATCCCCCCCCTTTATCATTGATGGCAACGTCAAACTAAAACTATCATATCTTGAAACCTATACACACTACCATTTAAAAAACATATATTAACTCCCCCTTATTGTATCACCATGTACGTATTTCCTACTCTACACCTATATCTATACCTATTTCTATACTTCTCCCCCTTTGACATCAATAGCAAAGGGCCTATCCTGAAGCTAACACTTAGCTCCCCCTCAACTGATGCTGATCCTCAATGGTAAGAAGTAAAAGAAATTACTCCCAAATTCTCTCTTAGATACTCAAATGTGTCTTTTGGTAGTGCCTTTGTGAAAATATCTATAATTTTCTTTGTAGTACTGATATATTCCATTTTAACCTGTTGATCTGCAACTTACTCTCTCAAAAAGTGATATCTAATAGAAATATTTTGTGTTCTTAAATGCATCACTGGATTATTTGAAATATCAATAGCAATTGTGTTATCATAAAATATAGAAATAGGTTCATCATATTTTACCTTAATATCTTTCAAAGTTTACTTCATCCAAAACACTTGAGTACAACACAATACCACTACAATATATTCTACTTCAACTATAAAAAGTGATACTGAATTCTGATTTTTGTTTAGCCATGATACTAAGCTATCACCAAAGAATAAAGATCCTCCACTTTTACTCTTTCTATCATCCAAGCAACCTACCCAATTTGAATCTGCACAAGTAACCAAAGTGAAATCTCTGCCTATGGGATGCCATAATCCATTATCTAATGTCTCCTTGATATATCTAAATATTTTCTTCACCAACTAAACATGACTATATTTTGGAGCTAACTGATATCTTACAACCATACCTACTGCATGTATGATTTCTGGCCTTAATACTATCAAATATAAAAGACTACCAATCATAGATCCATATAAAGATTGATCTGCAATAGGTGAATCTTCATCCTTTCTCACCTTATTTATTGTACTCATTGGTGTGCCAACTAGTGCATAATCCTCAAAACAAAATTTATTTAACATTTATTTGGCATATTTACTTTGAGATATGAAAATTCCTTTATTTGATTGAAATATTTATAACCCTAAAAAAAATGACAATTTTCCAAGCATAGACATCTCAAATCATTTTTGCATATTATCAAAAAATTCTTTTGTCATATTTTCAATGTTTCTTCCAAAAATGATGTCATCAACATATACCACAACAATAAATTGATGCTCACCTTCTATTTTGATGTAGAGATTAATTTCAGCAAATCCTCTCTTAAAACCTTGATCCTATAGGTACTTATCAAGTCTTGCATACCAAACTCTGGGAGCTTGTTTCAATCCATATAGTGTTTTCTTCAATCTACATACATGGATAATAATATTTGAGAGAATAAATCCCTCAGGATGCTTAATGTAGAGCTCTTCTTCTAGATTCCCATTTAGGAAGTTAGATTTGACATCCATCTAAAACACTTTGAAAATTTTAGGAAGGTATATTTGACATCCATCTAAAACACTTTGAAAATTTTAAACACTACATATGCAAGAAAATTTTTAATAGTCTCTAGCCTTACTACTGGTGCAAAAGTTTCTTCAAAAGCTATTCCCTCAATCTGAGCATATCATTTACATACTAATCTTGTTTTATTCCTGATCACTTCTCCATTTTTATTCAACTTATTTCTATAAACCTATTTTATTCCTATCACATTGTGATCTTTTAATCTAGGCACTAATTCCCAAGTATCATTCTTTTCTATGTGATTTAATTATTCATCCATTGCCTTAATTCTTATCATGTCTATCTTCTGAAAAAGTTATAGGCTAAATTTTGGATAATAAACAAAAATTAACTTGCTCAAATTCACTTACCATCATTCTTCTAGTGTGAATTCCTTCATTTATGTCCCTAATGATGTCACTTTCATTATGATTTCTTTGAACATATTTGGATAGACTTTTGGTGTCATTTTTCTCCTTCTTCTCATCTTCATTTGATTTTTCAAAATTTTCCTCTTCAATGATTTCAAGAATGTTTATTGGATCACTCATTCTTTGTGTTCCATCTTCTTCTATCCTGACACTTGCACTTTCAAATTTTTTCTCAATTATTTTATTATAACATTTATAAGCTTTAATTTTATAATAATAACCAAGAAATATACCTTCATCTGCTTTGGATTCAAACTTGCCAAGTTTTTCATCAGTTTTCTTTATGAAGCATCTACTACCAAAAACTCTAAAATAATCAACTATTGTTGGTTTATCTTTCCATAGCTCATAAGGAGTCTTGTCACTATTAACTCTCAATAATGATCTATTATAAATATGCACTATTGTAACAACTACCTCCCTCCAATATTTATTTGGTATCTTGAATTCATTTAGCATTATCCTCACCATCTCCTGAACTATTTTATTTCTCTATTCAACTACTCCATTTTGTTGTAGAGTTCTGGATATTGAATAATATCTCTTTATTCCATGGTCTTCAAAAAATGCAATAAACTAATCTAGCATGAATTTTTTACCTCCATCTAATCTTAGACACTAAATCTTCAAATTGGTTTCATTCTCAACTAATGCTTTGAATGCTTTGAAATATCTGAAAGCTTTTGATTTTTGCTTTAAAAAAATTACCCAAGTCATATGTAAAAAATCATCAATAAGAAACATAAAATATTTATCACTTTAAGTACTTTAAGTTATCATAGGTCCAAATAGATCAGTGTGAACAAGCTCTAACATCTAAGTGGTCGAGTACTATTTTGTTCTGAACTACCTTCTAGCCTGCATCCCATGCTGACAAGGTTCATAAAGCATGTCAGTTGGATTTGTAATCTTTAGAATATTTTTGATTGCTTGCTTCTTACTGATGTTGACAAGATTGGCAAAATTTATGTGTCCCATTCTCTTGTGTCATAGCCAACTTTCTTCAATCTGACTCAAACAACATCTTTGACCTTTGATGTCTAATAACATATACAAATTATTGCCTATTCTCTGAGCATCTACAACCAACACATCTGTATATTTTCTCTTAATTTTACAACATTATACATAAAACTTTAGTGTGTGCCCCTGATCACACATTTGATTTACACTCAAAAGATTATGATTAAGACCTTCTACACACAAAACCTTTTTAGTTTTAGTTCTACCATTATCCAAACTTAGTGTACCTTTTTTGATAATTTTGGCAGTAGTATTATCATCAAATTTTACTTTACCACCATTGATCTTATTCAAGGTTATGAAATTAATTTTATCTCTTATAATGTGCCTTGAACATCTACTATCAATGAACTATGGATTTTCTTCATTTCTTGTATGCAAAGCTATCTATACCAACATAGATTTTTTAGGTTGTTTCCTCTACCATAAACCTATCTGAACTTTCTTCTTAATGATTGAAGCCTTAAACTTTTGGTCCTTCTTAACTGGCTCGAACATGCTTCTAAAGTACCAATCTATGTGTCTAAATTTATTGTACTTGTAACATATTATGGTATTTTGATTAAATCTTGATAGAGGAGCAAAAGAGTTGTGGCTTCTATTTGACTTTGCATGACTTTCTTTCTCTTTCTTTCTAAAATTGTTAGCCCTTTTTTGAAATTCTATTTTCTTATGACCATATCTATTACAATAAAAATAATAACCATAAAAATAGGACCTATTTGTATATATATAACCTAATTGCCTTTTATAGCTTTGGTCCTTCCAAACTTTTTTGTTTGAGATGTCCTCTGTATTCTTAACTTCTTACCTTTTTATTTCCTCTTTTGTAAGAGATTCATCATAGCTCTTTCTTTTTTCCTTATCTGTGAAAGTAGTAGCCTCCCCTTTCTCTTTTTCAAATCTGATGCCTATCTTATCTAACATTGATTTTTGACTTTATAATATCTTATTCAGCATATTAATGCTATTCTCAAATTTTAAATTATTGGTTGCTCTATCATTTATTTCTTTATTTATTTTCTCAAGATCTACTTTTAAAAAAGCAATTTCAATAACATATCTTTCACATTTTTAACTTATTTTTTGTAATTGTGTTGTTAGTTGTTTTTCATTATTTTTAGCTTCTTCAAAGTGTGCTTGTAGATAATCAATTATTTATTTTAAGTCCTTTTCATTTTTCTCGATCTGGTGCTTCAAACTATAATTCTTCTTCTCAATAACTTCTAATTCTTATAAGGCATAAATGATTTCTTCTTCCAGATTTAGCTTGGCTTCGCCCTCACTTTCATTATGTTCTTCTTCTTGATTATCTATACTTTTACTTATAGAGGCATCTTCATGTATGGTCATGAATATATTCTTTTCTTCATCTGAGTCATTGACTCCAATATCTGTGATTGAGCTAAGATCTTTAGAATATAAACTCTTCTTACTAAATCTTTTCTTGTATTTGCCTTTGAATTTTTTCTTGTATGTAGACTTTCCTTCTTTATTGTTATCATTATTCTTATCTGGGCATCTATCTACAAAATGTCCAATATTACCACATTTAAAACATTTAAATATAAATTTTCCCTGATATTTACCTGTGCCCCTTTTTGGTTTATGAATGAAAAGAGCTCCATTTTTATCTTTATCATCGCTAGAGCTGTCACTTGATTTTTGAATCTTAGCTTTGTCTTTCTTTGATATCTTGAAAGTAGCTTCCATTTTTGAGGGTTTCTTTTGATCATTATGAATCTCATATGCCATAAGAATACCATGTAATTCATCCATATTTAGCTTGGCAAGATCTTTCATCTCCTCGATTGCCAAAACCTTTGCATCATATCTCATTGGTAGAGATTTTAAAACCTTTTGCACCACCGTTGACTCTTCTAACTTTTCTCCAAGACTTTGAATCTAATTTACTATTTGATTAACCCATAAAAGATAACTTGCTATATTTTCTTTCTCTTCTATCTTCAAACTCAAAAACTATCTTCTGAAAGTCTGAATCTTAGTCTGCTGAACCTTAGTCCACTGAACCTTTTCATCACCTTTGTAAATATTCTCAAGATTTACCCAAGTCTCATGAGCAAATTTACATTGCATAACTTTAAATTTTTTTGATTCACATAAACTACATAAAATATCATTTAAATCTTTAGCATTATTTTGAATTGCCTTCTTTTCTATTAGAGTAGTTACTCTTTGTATTCCTCCAACACTGTTTGCCAAATGTTGAATCTAAGGGCCATCAAATAAGTCCTCATCCTTATGCTTCAAAAGAAATAATTTGACCTATCAAAAAAAGGTACCTTAGTTATAGAAAAATATCCATATGATCCAGCCATCATGCTTTCCCTGATCTACCTTCAAGCTATTAAACTCTTTTTGAAGGAACCTACTCTGACACCAATTGTTAAGCATAGGATATACCTAGGGGGGTGAATCAGTATATCATAAATCTTATAAAATTTTAATTAATCAAATTCTACTTAACCATACATTCAAGATATATAATAAAATTGAAATAATAGACACCACATAATATATAGAGAGACCAGATTTAATGTGGAAACCTAATGTGGAAAAAACCATAGAAAACAATCTCAAGTATATGAATGAGCACTAACTCAAACTACAATATTTGTAAGCACCAACTTGCAGGAGCACCAACCCCTTTGCTAAGCACCAACACAACATCTATTCATGAGCACCAACCCATAGGAGCACCAACCCCTTTTGTGTATACCACACAACTATCTCTCAATATTACTTTCTAAACAAATGATAACACATTATAATATCTCTTTCTTTTCTCTCTTTTGCTTTAGTAAGCTAGATATGATCATTAAAAATCATGCTCTCTTCTTGCATATTACAAATAGCTTCTTAAGCCTTTATTTATAGCTTTCCAAATTAATTTTAGCATTCACCCTTTGTGACACTTCAATCCTCATGGAAAATGGTTCCAAACTTACATGACCCTTTATATCTTTGCATTTAAAAAGTCATATGGTGACCCTTCATAAGCAAATGTGCCCTTTCCTATTTTGTCTTTATCTTTGTGACTTTTCATATTCTTCAAAGTGTTCCTTCATGAAAAAATATGCCATACCCTCTTTTATCTTCACATGGTGACTTTTGAAATTCCTCAAGATGACTCTTCATGAGAAAATGCATCCAATTCCTCTTTTATCTTTACCCCGTGACTCTTTGACTTCTCCATGGGCCCTCTTTTGACTTATATGCAACCAAATATTCATTAATATTAAATAAATATTAACACACATTAGCAAAGATATAAATATTAAAACTATTATTAAATGTAGTGGGGCCTTTATCACCAATGTTAGACCTTTAACATCAATGACAATATTTACAACAGGGTTGATGGTAGGTTCCAAAAAATTGGTAAGTGGAAGAGGTAGGTTGGTTGGTTCTACATGGATGAGTGGAAAAAGTGTTAGGATCTTACAGATACAATTGATTACTTTTGTGTAAGCAACTAAACACAAAATTAAATTAGAATAATAAGTAACTAGAAATCATAATCAACAAAGAATAAAAGATACAAAAAACAATGAAAACTTGTATTAAACTCTTCTAGAAGGAAATAAAATTGAAGAAATCTCTCTTTCTTCCACACCTCTCAGATGTACAGATCTCTTTCCCTCAAGAGTTCTCTCTCACAATTACAAACACAATTTAGCTACTTGAATTGATTCATCCTTTTTCTCATACACAAGCTATGAAGATCTATCCCTATTATATAATACTAGGATTCATGAGCTATGCATTCTCCACCATTAGATACACCTCTTAATCAAAGGTTCAAATTATTCCTACCAAAAATAGAAACACGGACTCAACACTAACAATTAATCTTATCATGCAAACAATCTGTTCATCCATGAAAATAGACTTCTAGAACGCACAGGTGACCGACGTCAGTCCCTGTCTGCCTGCATATGACCAACATCGGCAGATTAATAACCAACATCGACAGCCTCTAGTTGACACCTGACTGATGTCGGTCGATCCTGACTGATGTTAGTGACTGTGTAGTCTAGCAACCTCTACATTTGCTCATTTGTGAAGCTTTTAGCTCCACAACTCAACAATCTCCCACTTGAAGATAAATAACTGCATCTATACTTGTACAACAACATCCTCTAGCTTGTTTCTCCATCTTCAAGTTCAATCTTGAAGACCAACAAAATTTGAATGAAGATTCAACTTCTCCTTTATTACTGGCTTTGTTAACATATCAGCAGGGTTCTTATCTGTATGGATCTTTTCCAGCTTCAACTCACAATCCTCCAATACCTGTCTAATAAAGTGGTACCTAAGTTGTATATATTTAGTTCTTGAATGAAAGGCTGAATTCTTTGCCAAATGAATTTCACTTTGACTATCACTATACAATCTACAACTCTCTTGCTCCTTTCCTAACTCTTCTATGAACTATGCCATCCATATCATTTCCTTGCTAGCCTTTATGACTACAATTTATTTTGCCTCTATAGTAGACAAGGCAACAACCTTTTACAACTTTGAAATCCAGCTAACCATCGTATCACCAATAGAGAACACATATCCTGTGGTGCTTCTCTTGCCATCCAAGTCACCTGCCATATCTGAATCTACATATCCATGTAGAGAACTGTTTGACCCTCCATAGCATAAATGCCTACTATTGGTCCTTCTCAGATATCTGAGAATCTACTGAACTACTTTTCAGTGTTCCTTCCCTGGATTGGCCATAAACTTGCTGACAACTCCCACTGCTTAGGCAATATCAGGTCTAGTACATACCATTACATACATCAAGATTCCAACTGTTGAAGCATATGGAACTCTACTCATGTACTCCACCTCTTCATGTGATTTAGGACACTATTCTTTACTCAACTTGAAGTGTCCAACCATAGGTGTGTTTACCAGTTTTGCATCTTGCATATTGAACCTTTCCAACACCTTGTTCACATAATCCTCTTGAGACAAAATCAAACTGTGATTTTTCTTGTCTCTCTTAATACTCATGCCAAGGATTTTTTTGCTGTTCCTAAATCCTTCATGGCAAATACGTGAGCTAATTTTACCTTAAGCTCAGTAATATCTTGCATGTGTGAACTTGCAACACGCATATCATCTACATACAATAATAGGATAATATATCTACCATTATCCAATCTCTTAAAATAAACACAATGGTCAGATTGACATCTACTAAAGCCATGCTCTGTCATAAACCTATCAAACCTTAAATACCATTGTCTTAGAGC
This sequence comes from Torreya grandis, assembly GCA_037957365.1. Taxonomy (NCBI): domain Eukaryota; kingdom Viridiplantae; phylum Streptophyta; class Pinopsida; order Cupressales; family Taxaceae; genus Torreya; species Torreya grandis. Next base: position 3,862,329 of record JARHVA010001017.1, read on the forward strand.
CTGCTTAAGACCATATAAGCTTTTCTTCAACTTGCACACAAGCTTCTCCTTACCTTTGACCTCAAAACCTTCTGGCTGCTCCATATATATTTCTTCATCCAAATCTCTATGAAGAAACATTGTCTTAACATCAAGCTGCTCAAGATGCAAATTCTCAATAGCAACTAAAGACAATACAGTCCGAATAGAAGTCATTTTTATTACAAGAGAAAAAATTTCACTAAAATTAATACCTAGTTTTTGTGCAAATCCCTTTACTACCAACCTGGCCTTATGTCTCATTTGTCCATTCTCACCTTCCTTTAACCTGTAAACCCATTTGTTTTTTAGTGCTCTCTTTCTATCTGGCAACTCAACCAAATCCCACATTTGGTTATCTTTCAAGGAATCAATTTCCTCATTCATGCCAAGCTCCCACTATTTCCAAGATTCTACCTACATTGCCTCATCAATTTTTTTTGGTTCTCCACCATTAGTGAGCAACAAGTAGAATAACGAAGGGGAATAATGAATTGGAGGTTTACTTACCCTTTTTGACCTCCTCATGGGCATTTGAGACTCATTAATTGCTTGCTATCTGCCCAAATTCTCTGTTAGTGACCGATCTTGGTCAACTCTCTATCTGTACCTGATCGACATTGGTTCCACCTGATCGATGTCAGTTTCTATTTGATCGACATCAGTTACTATCTAACCAATGTTGGTTCCTGTCTGATTGACATTGGTTCCTGTCTGACTAATGTCAGTGTCTGTGTTTTCCTGTGTGTGAAAATTCTTCCCCGTGAGCTCATTTTGGATCATCACCTCATCCAAATCAACATTCCCTGCTTAGAATTATTTAGCTTCTTGAGCTGATCACTGTACATCACCTTCTCCTTAAAAACAACATCATAGCTTCTAATTATTTTGTTATCTCCTAGATTCCACAACTAGAATCTGAAATCTCTAGAGCCATAACCAATAAAAGTGCACCTCATAGATTTAGCATCCAGCTTCTTTCTATTTTTTTTATCAACGTGCACAAAAGCTTTAGAACTAAAAACTCTGAGAAATGAAAGATCTACCTTTTTATCTATCTAAGCCTCTTCTGGAATTCTACCATCTAGTGCAGTAGAGAGTCCTCTGTTAATCAGGTAAACCACAATATCTACAGCTTTTACCCAAAATTGTAAGGGCAAATCAACATGCAACCTCATACTCCGTGCACGCTCCATTATTGTTCTATTCATCCTTTCAGCAACTCCATTTTGCTAAGGTGTCTTTAGAACCATCTTTTCCCTGTATATTCCACTCATAGAACAATAAATTTTGAATTTATTATTACAGTACTCACCACCATTGTTAGATCTAAGGCACTTTAATCTCAAACCTGTTTCATTCTCAACCAAAGCTTTCTATTTCTTAAATGTGTCAAAAACATCAAATTTCTTCTTTATGCAATAAACCCATACCTTTATTTTAGCATCATCAATGAAAGAAACATAATACTGTGATCCTCCAATAGAAGCTACCTGAGCTGATCCCCACACGTCTGTGTGAACAAGCTCCAACTTGTGCTTCTTCTTTGTTGACCCAGTTTTGAGAAATCTCACTCTCTTCTATTTCCCAAAAATATAATGCTCACAAAAATCTAGATCTATGCTTTTCAAATTTGAAAGCTTATCTTTTGACTTAAGAACAGTCATTCCCTTCTCACTCATGTGGCCAAGCCTACAGTGCCACAACTTTACATCTACATTTGAAGTAGATAAAATATAAGGAGAATAATCAGTAATATAATTACATAAATAGAGAGTACCTACTCTCTTACCTCTGGCTAATACAAGTTCACTCTTGGTAACCTTCCAAGATTCAGCTGTGAGAGTTACTGTGCAACCCTCATCCCTCAACTTTCCTACAAAAATCAGATTCCTCTTCAGGATGGGTACATGCATGACATCTTTCAACACCCATGTGTTGCCATTCTGTAATTTCAGCTGCACTTTTCCTTTGCCAACAATTTTACAAGGCTCATCATCTGCTAAATAAACTATTCCAAAATCTCCATAGACATAATCATTGAAAAATTCTCTATTTGGGGTTGCATGGAAAGAGGCACCAAAATCTAAAACCCAAGATTCTATTTTATTATCCAAAGAAAATATAAGAGCATCTTGTGCAACAATACCTGCAACTTTTGCTTCTTCTTTACCTTCATGCTGATTTTCTTCTTTAACTTTCAACCAGCAATCTTTCTTTGCATGCCCTATCTTTTCACAATTCCAGCAGGTTATTTTTTTTCTATTTTTGGATTTGGATCTACTTCTCATCTTTGACTTAGACCTTGATCTCCCTTTCTTTCCCTTCTCTTTTTGCCTTCCCCTACTTTCAATACTTAAAGCATTACCTGATGTTTCCTCTGTGCTTTTTCTATGAATTTCTTCATTCAAAATTACACTAACAACATCATCAACTTTCAAGATATTTGAAGCAGATGCATTATTACTAACTGCCATTACCAAACTATGCCAACTTTCAGGTAAAGAGCATAAATTTAAAAGAGCCTTAATTTTATCATCAAAAACTATTTTGACTGAATTTAACTAATTTACTATTGCATGGAAATCATTAAGATGACTAGATACCGATCTGCCTTCTTGCATTTGCAAATTAAATAATTGCTTCATAAGATATACCTTATTTGAAGCTGAGGGCTTTTCATATAAATTTGCCAAAGTATCCATTAACTCTACCGTTGTCTTTGCCTGTGATAAGTTGAAAATCATAAAAGATGCCAGACTCAACCTTATAGATCCCAGAGCCTTTCTATCAAGAACATTCCATTCTTCATCTTGCATATTTGTGGGCTTGCTTGAAACTCCACCGAATGATAAGTACATATCTTTCTAATATAGAGAATCTTCTATCTGCATCCTCCATAATTGATAATTCTTGTCGTTAAACTTCTCCATTCTTAGTTTACTTTCTTCTGCCATTGCTTTACTCTCACTCAATCAGAAACCCCTGTGAGTGACCTGTAATCAATAAACACTAACATGATTGATACCACTTGTTAGTGAACCCAAGATCTGATACCACTTATTAAGATCTTACAGATACAATTGATTATTTTTGTGTAAGCAACTAAACATGGAATTAAATCAGAATAATAAGTAATTAGAAATCAGAATCAACAAAGAATAAGAGATACAAAAAATAATGAAAACTTGTATTAAACTCTTCTAGAAATAAATACAATTGAAGAAATCTCTCTTTCTTCCACACCTCTCAGATGTATAGATCTCTTTCCCTCAAGAGTTATCTCTCACAATTACAAACATAATTCAGCTACTTGAATTGATTCACCCTTTTTCTCATACACAAGCTATGAAGATCTATCCATATTATATAATACTAGGATTCATGAGCTATGCATTCTCCATCGTTAGATACACCTCTTAATCAAAGGTTCAAATTAGTCCTGCCAAAAATAGAAATGTGGACTCAACACTAATAATTAATCTTATCATGCAAACAATCTATTCATCCATGAAAATATACTTCTAGAATGCACAGGTGACCGACGTTGGTCCCTATTTGCCTACATATGACCGACGTTGGCCGATCAATAACTAACATCGGTAGCCTCTAGTCGACACCTGATCGATGTCAGTTGATCTTGACCGATGTCAGCAACTGCGTAGTCCAACAACCTCTGCATTTACTCATCTTATGAAGCTTTTAGCTCCATAACTCAACAAAAAGTTGATTCGTTAGTTCCACATGGGTAAGTAGAAGAGGTTGATTGGTTGGTTTTACATGGGTAAGTGGAAGAGGTTGGTTGGTTGGTTTCACATGGGTGATTAGAAAAGGTTGGTTTGTTGGTTGATAGGTTTGGTTGATTGGTTCCATATAGGTTAGTGAAAAAGACTAGTTGGTTGGTTCCACATGGGTAAGTGGAAGAGGTTGGTTGGTTCCACATGGGTAAGTGGAAAAGATTGGTTGGTTGATTGGTTCCACATGGGTGAGTGGAAAAGTTTGGTTGGTTAGTTCCACATGGGTAAGTGGAAGAGGTTAGTTGGTTGGTTCCACATGAGTGAGAGGAAAAATTTGGTTGATTGGTTTCACATGGGTGAGTGTAAAAGGTCGATTGGTTGGTTCCACATGGGTAAGTGAAAAAGGTTGGATGGTTGGTTCCACATAGGTAACTGGAAGAGGTAGGATAGTTTCCTTGATTATGATTTTGAAAGAAAGTTGAGAAGGTTCCACTTGGTAAACAAGTGGTTTGGTTAAGGGTTGGATTATGGTTTCCTTAGTTATAGGTTGACTAAGAACAAAATCTAATGGATAGACCTCATTATGTTGAGGGATTTGGTTTTTGGTGTGCATAATAATGTTTGTAAAAAGAGGTTCAATGATGGATTACTCTTGAGTTTGTGAGATAATTGATGAGGTTATTTGATTTGATAGGTTTGGTTGAGTTGATAGGATGGGTGGGCTTGATTGCTTGGGTAAAGTTTATAAGGTGGATTGGTTTGATAGGTAAGGTAAGGTTGATAAGTTAGTTTGATAGTTTTTGGTTGGATGGAAAAGAGAATAGACCAAATATTGATGTTGATATAAAGAGGGTTGCCTCAAAGTAGGTTGAGGTAGTTAATATGATGGTTGGATTAGGTGACCCAATGGTTTTTGAGGTTGGATAGATTGAAGTTGAGGTTGGATTATTCCTTAATTTAGAAATAATGTTGGAAGACTTAGCTTGTAGAGTGGGTACTAGAAAAGAATCCTATGGTTGCTTTCAAGTTAGTTATGGCTCTCAAAATCTGTATTTTAAGTCAGTACATGGATTGATATTGGGGCCTATCCCCTCACTTCACACACTAAAATGATAAGGGTGTCAAGTGCTTAGCCAAGATAAACTAAATTTCAAAGTTTATACTTAATCAGAGAGCTAAGTTTTGGTTTCTCTTCTTGGTAGTGAATTCTAATTAAAATAGCCAAAGGGTGAAGGTTTACCGCTAGGTGATGAAATCCTATTCAAGCCTTATGTCAAGTGTTAATTGATAAGTGGTTTGGTATAGTGTGTGATAAATAGGTGAAGATATGACTAATTAATTTGATTTTAATTTAACTAAATGAGTTAAACATGCAAGCAATGAATGTATGTAGTTAATTTTAAGCCCAAAAGGAATTTTAGATTTTATTGTATAAGCATAGAATAAAGAAAGAAAAGGGCAATCTAGATGACTCTAGGGTCCCATTGGGCATGCCAAAATGTTTTAATTGAATTTTTATTTTTTTATATAAGAAAGGTAAAACTAAAAGAGGGGTAGATGTTGGTAGAACATAGATTTGATCTGCACTCCATAATCTAGATAGTTGTAGATACTCTTCTTTGGCTTGAGAAGATGACCTGCAATAAGAGAAAACTAAAAAAGGGTTGGTTAGTTAGGTAGATGGATGGATTGCCTAACATGATAGATCTAAGAAGAATGAGATTTATAGGAGGCTATCAATCAGCCTTATAAAATAAGTTAATGTTGATAAGAAGCTACTAATAAGAAAGATAGCATAACATGAATGAAATAAATACTTTTCAAAGAAATGCTAGTGTTCTAACAAAATAACATTAAGGTAAATTATAAACTATCAAAGAATGGTTCAGGTCAGGTTAGGTTATTGTTGTGATCTAGGAATTTGACTCAAAGGAGGATGGTTAGTATGGTGTTAGTTCTAAAATAAAAACAAAATGAAAGAAACACACTAATAGCATAACATCTCTAGGCCTAGACACTAAGGAGAGATTAGTTAATAAAAAAATGACAAACACAACTAAAAAATAAGGAATAAAACACAAGAATTACTTCACCTTCTTTGGATTCTCCAAATGCCTTTGTAGTAGTACCTTGCTCCGTTTGTGTTCATGAAGTCCTTGGCAATAGAAGCTTGGCTAGCTCCATCTCTCCTTGGCACCTTTGGCTTATGGCTTGGCTTGGATTGAAATCAATTTGGCATGGTAACACTAATTAATTGAATCTTTGTAATCAATTATGTATTATAACTTTGCATAATCATGTCTTAGAAATGATTTTCATGGCCTCTCTATTTATAGATTTTTGAGAATGTCTAGAATCAACCTAAACCATCCATCTTGAGATTGAGATGTGTGGTTGAGGATTAATCCAATTTTTGGAATTGATTTTTTAATTATCGTCATCATGAAATTATAAGAATGGGAAATTAAGAGGCATGGAGGGCATCATGGAAGGCATTGATGAGGCATGGAGGGCATGAATCTTGATATTTGTGGCATTTATGGCCTAGGGATGTCTTCCCAAGAAATGAGGTCACCTGATGATGTAGATATTCAACATTAATTTCCAAAAATAAGTATTCAACAAGTTTTCATGGAATTATTGATTAGGTCTTGATTTGGGTTAATTAGATCTTAAGCATGATTAAACACTTTGTGCATAAATTACTCAAATTGATCAGAATGCCTTATTTTTGGTCTAAAATTTAATTGGATTAGAATTAGAGGTCACTATCAGATGAATTACAACCATAATCCCATTTAGGATGTTACCAACAAATAATTATAAAGGCACACATCTTGTGTAAGATATTTGATAGGAAAGATCAATCCATAGCACCTAGGTGCAAAATTGGCCCTTTGACTCAGAATGATCTGATCAAAGTTAGCTAGCCCATAAATTATATTACCCTATTTAGGGATACCCTAGCCAAAAATTATCACTTGAATATGTCGATTTCACATTATTTATCATTTTTTAGTATTTTTAGGCCAAATTGTGTATTTTAGGTGAAAATTAGTCAAAAGCTTGATTAGAGGTTATCGGTGGCTAGATTTAGATGTCTATAGTTTACCCTTGTTTGAGAAGGTGTTATAAGATATAAGCATAATAACATCTTCTCAAATAATGAAAAGGTCTTATATACCTACAACCACAATGATGATAAAATAACTGTATGATGCCCCCTCAAGGGAATGGTTGGCACAAGTAAGTCAACAAATAGTTCTTTGAAAAGAAGAAAAATAAGGGGACCAAAAAAATGAAAGATGATGGGGTGAAAACATAATGGTATTGAAAAAGTATTCAAAGTCATTGAGCATCTAAGTGGGATAGTGCACAATGGTTTTCCCAAAGGTGGTTATAAACATTGTACCCTAATAGTGGCAACATGATATGATAACACAATGATTTGTCCAAAGGTGGTTATAATCATTGAGAAGATGGAGCTGCCCCAGTTAAGAAACACAAAGATAATAACATTCCCCTATATACGTAAAAAAAGTAAAGTGGCGACAACACAATGATTTGTCCAAAGGTGGTTATAATTATTGAAAATGCAGGTGGGATAGTGTGTAATGATTTGCCCATAGGTGGTTATAATCATTGGACCCTGATTATGTCAAACATGATGAACTTGGTCAAAGATGATGATAACTTAACATAGATCATAATGATTAATTGTAATAACCTACCAGTAGGGAGATGCACATCTAAACTAATAAAGGTTGAAATTATTTTGTGGTTAATTACTTTGTTCGGGATATGATTGTGATTGAATTGGGATGTCAATGCCAAAGAGATGCCACCATTACTAAACAGACTTCTTGAAGCTAAGGTTTGTTGTAGTGTATACGCATCATGATATAACATCATGAGGACTTGGCCAAAATATATGCATGAGGACTAACTTTGTAATCCAATACTCAATAGAAAATAAATCACCAATGATAGAAAACATGATGACAATGTAAACATATGCATATGGATAGATTTGAGTATAAGTGTGGGCAAAGAATCACCTAACAAACACACATAAACCAAATCAAGGAAACAATGCTGAAACAAAACAAATAGGTAGATAAACAAATAAAATAAGCAAAAATAAATAAACAAATAATGCAATAGAAACCATATAAACATTTCCCCTAGAAAATAGGTGATAACTTAACAAACAAACAAAATAGGGGAATAGAAGAAAAGGAAGGGGTGGTTGAGTTATCTCTATATGTACTAGGCAAGTGGATACTACCTACATATTTCTATGGATGTAATATCTAATAAAAAACTTCAGGCCAAATGTAGTTCTCCCAAGGAATGGGAAGAAAATGATAACTGATGAAAACAAACAGAATGGTTGTGATAGAAGAATAGAAATGTTCTTAAAAAATGGTAAGTTCATGAGAGAAAAAGGTAAAAAAGATGGGGAAACTAAATGACAAGTTATTTTCTTGTAACTTAGTAAGGGTTCCCAAAATCCTTAAGGCAAAGAAGTGGTCAATGTTTTTATTCTTTTCTAATAATTTTTCAGATATTTTTAGAATTGTTTTTGAGTATCTCAACTCAATTGAGAATGAAGAGACACTAAATGGTTCAAGCTCATAAAATGACAAAAGCATTCAAACTTAGGTTGATCATAAAATAACGAGAGCATGGCTTAGGTTTCTCACAAAATGGTGAGAGCATGGCTTAGGTTGCTCATAAAATGGAGAGAACATGGCTTAAGTTGCTCATAAAATGGTAAGAGCATGGCTAAGGTTGCTCACAAAATGATGAGAGCATGGCTTAGGTTACTCATAAAATGGTGAGATCATGGTTGAGGAGGGTGACTAAGCTGACCTCAAAAAGTAACAAGCATCACCTACATAGTTAAAGAGTAGGACTTCAAGCCATTATAGCTCTACCCTTACGATGGAAGAATTTGACTAGTGTAGTATTCAATTTAAAAAAATAGGCATAGTTGGTAAAAAGGCATAGTATGACATAGCAAGTGGTGAGTTGGTATGTCAAGGCTTAATGTTGCCCCTGGTTTGCCCATAGGTGGTTATAACCAGGACATAATGGCATAAATATGAGCTACTAATTTTCTCAAAGGTGTTTATAATTAGTAGCAAGATCGGTGGTAAGAAAAGCATAAAAATGAAGGATGTAACTACCAAAACTTATATCACACTATCCTAAAATACAATATCTATCTAAAGTACTTGAACCAACTGATGAAACTAATCAGATACCTCAATGCTGAAACTATGTAACAAATGGCAAAAACCAAGGTCAAATGTGCTAGGCTTTAGAATACACTGGGTCGATAGAATGAAGCAAAAAGTGGATACAACGAAGAGGATGAATAAGGATGGTACTTTGTACAAAGAATAATAGTAATAAAATATCATAATTGAAATGGTCCTTAAAAACAATACACCTTAGCGCTCAAGCATATTATCGCTTGAAATGAATAATATTCATTAGCTCAAGAAGTTCATCTCTATCCGGTGTGGTAAGCTTGTATGCTCTTGATCCATAATATGTAGTGATGATGAATGGCCCTATCTAGTTTGGTTTGAATTTCCATTTATGCTTCTTCTCAGCCATAGTGTCCTTTTGGTTTTCTTTAAGAACAAGATCACCAAGTTTAAATGTTTTATACTTAACACATTGATTATAATGGTTTTTGAGTCGATTATGATATGCTTGAAGATTTTTGAGTGTGGCTATGTATTTATCATCAAGTAGGTCTAGCTCTTGCAAGCAAGCTACTTGATAGTCATGATCATCTAGGACATACTTGAAAGAGATGCACAATGAAGGCAATTAAACCTCAATAGGAAGGATGGCTTCAATACCATAAACAAGTGAGTATGGAGTCGCTCTTGTGGGGGTATGATGATTGGTACAATATGCCCAAAGGGCAATGAATATTTTCAAGTGCCAATCACAACCAACATCATTGACAATCTTTTTGAGAATATTGACAATGGTTTTGTTGGATGCCTCAGCTTGGTCATTACCTTGAGGGTAATATGCTATAGAAAAATGTTGTGTGATGTTGTATTTAGTACATAACTAGTCTAAATCCTTGTTATTAAATAATATTCCATTATCAAATATAATGTCAGAGGGGATACTGTAGTGGAAAATGAGATGGTTGAAAATGAATTTAAAAATTTGCTTTCTAGTCATGTGAGTGAGGGGTATAACTTTAACCCACTTAGTGAAATATTCGAGGTGGTAAGGATATGTTTATGGTTATCAGATGAAGTGGGATTAATCTTCCCAATGAGGTCAAGTCCCCATGTATAAAATGGCCATGGTGTCAACATTTATTTTAGAGTTTTTGTTGGGGTATGAATCAGATTAGCATGTCATTGACATTTGTCACACTTTTTTTACATATACAGTGGCATCTACATCCATTATGGGCCAATAATAACTAGTACACAATATATTTTTAGATAAGATTTCCCTACTAGAATGAGTGCCACATAATCCTTCATGAACTTCTCTTAATGCTAGTGTAGACTTTGATGAAGTTAAATAATGAAGTAGAGTTCCATCAAAACCATGATGGTAAAGGGTAGATCCAAGTAAAGTATAACAAGTGGAATGATGAATGAAGGCTTTGGTTTGTTTTTGAGATAGGTTAGGTGGTAGAACTTGGTCATGAAGGTAGTTTTAAAGGTCTGAGTAGTAGATAGAATTAGGACCAACAATATCAAAAATCTCGGCAATGGTTAAAGGCTCATGATCTGGTGCCAAAGAATTCTTTATGAAGAATTGATACTCTCTAGCTTTATCTGTTTGTTGAATTAGAGAGCCAATAGTAACCATGCCATTTGTAGTTTTATTACTAGCCCTTAGTATGTTCTCAAAATGAATATTATCAATTTGTTTCCTAAGAGTGTCGATCATGGCTTTATATGGAACTAACTTATCATCTTTGGTCTGAAAATGATCTATGAATTGATTGATGATTAACTAAGAATCACCATAAACTTGGAGATGAGATATATTCCAATGCACTACTTGTCAAATTCCTAAAATAAGTGCTTCATACTCAGCTATGTTGTTTGTATAAGGAAATCTGATTATGAATGATTTAGGGATTAGATCCCCTTATGGTGTAATAAACAATAGTCCTGCCCCTGATCCATGTGTAGTAAATGAACCATCAAAATATAGATTCTAGGATTGCTCCTCAAGGGGTGTGTTAATGATGGTGATTATATATTCATCAATAAATGGAAATGTGAGTTGTGTTTCTGTGAGAGGTGCTTCAGTAAGTTGATCCACAAGAATTTGTCCCTTGATTGCCTTCTGATTGACATAATCTATGTCAAACTCACTAAGAAGCATGATCCATTGAGCCACTATACCTTGCAAAGTTATTTTAGATAATAGATACTTGAGTGGATCTACTTTTGAAATGACCATAGTCTTATTATTCAACATGTAATGGTGTAGTTTTTGAGCTACGAAGACCATGGCTAGAAAAGCTTTTTTAATGGGTGCATAGTTATATTCATATGTAACCAAGGTATGACTTAGATAGTATATAACATAATCCTTTCCATTTTCATCATGTTGAGCTAAGAGTTCCCCCAGAGCATGGTTGGTACCTGATAGGTATAACAAGAATGGATTTCCTATCATAGGAGGTAATAAAATAGGTGGATTAACAAGATAATCTTTGATTTGTTGAAAAGCTATTTAGTAGTGATCATCCTAGTGAAATGCAACTCCCTTCTTTAAAATGTGTGTAAATAAGTGGCACTTATATTTTAACTAAGAGATGAAACACTAGATAGACTGGATCTTACTCTACAAACTACTAAGTTGCTTTAAATTTGTTGTTGGTAACATCTCAGTTATAGCATGGACTTTAGCCAGATCGACTTCAATACCTTTACGAGACATGATGAAGCCAAGTAGTTTTCCAAAAGTTACACCAAACACACATTTATTTGGATTGAGTCTGACTTTTTACTCCCATAATCTTTCAAATATCTTATGCAGCATTGCTAGATGGTCGGCTCTGGTTTTAGATTTTCCTAATATGTCATTAACATAGTCTTCAACAATATCATGTATCATATCATGGAATATGATAGTCATGGCCCCTTGATATGTAGCTCCAACATTTTTAAGGCCAAATGACATTACCTAATAACAAAATGTTCCCCATGGAGTAGTGAACACTATTTTACATTGGTCTTTTGGTGCTATTATAATATAGTTGTATCCTGAAAAGCCATCCACATTTCATAACCAGTCATGGAGTGGATGATCATGTCAATATTATGCAATAGAAAATCATATTTAGGATAAGCTTTGTTGATGTCTCAAAAATTAATACAATTTTTTATCCCTTCAGGCTTTTTACTAATAAGTACCACATTAGAGATCTATTTAGAGTTGTTAATAGATTAGATACATCCTACTTTTAAGAGTTTTTTCAACTCTTTCTTTACCAATATAGAAATAAGAGGATGCATCTTATGTAAATTTTGTTTTACTAATTTGGCATCAAGAATAACCACAAGGTGGTGTAGAACCAAGGTGGGGTCTAAACTTGTCATGTTAGAATAGGCCCATGTAAAGATATTTAAAAATTCTCTCAACAAAGATATAAAGACATCATGTTCCTCCTTACTGAGGGATGCTCCTAATTTTATCCATTTTAGGTCTGATGGAGTCTTGATATTTACCTCTATTATATCTTTAACTAGAAGGGTTGAACTATCTTCTAGGATAGTAGGCAATGACTTGAACTTTTGAATTATATTAGGGTCCTCCGTTAGGACTTACTCTTCAACTTCTCCTAGGCATGATGAATCTGAGTCCCCTAATGGGAGATTTGTCTAGGTGACAGAAACAATTGGAATTTCTTGAAGAATTTGATCAAATACTTGTTGTTGATCAAAGCCTAACTTTGATCCACATGCAAGTTCATCATTGGTGGTCTCCTATTATAAATTCAAGGAAGAATGAACACCCTCATCTAATGTCACCTAAAATAGGTTTTCACCACTAGACTAACCTTTATCTTTACTTTTTCCCTAGTTATAAAGTGCTTCAAAGAGGTTTTCACTTTGGGACCTCAATATTTTACTTATTTATTTTTGGTTAAGGGTGTTCACTTGCTCTCCAAAATAGACTGTAGGATCTAATGTGATTGAGAATCTAGATTTGTGATCTCCGAATGAAACATTATCTCTAATGCTTAAAAAGTCATAGAATTCCTCATCATTCTAAAACTCATCAATTGATAGACTAGATTCTTGTTGGTCCCAATCTATTAGTTGGGGATAATATAATGGCAACGGGTTGTGATGAATGGTCAGGGTAAGGTTACAAAAGGAATTTTTATCAAACATGTTGGTTTTAACTAGGTTATCAAAGGTGAGGCTATGATTGGACTCTACTTCATTGTCAACATCATTATCACTAGTCATTGGTGATGGAGTTTGAATAAGACATGTGGGGTCACCCCTAGGTAGTTTAAATCCAAGTCCATAAGGTCTTTCATATTTATTCATAGAAATTAGCTTGATGGTTCCTTGTTAATTCAATTATTTGTGAATAGGATACTTTTCATTTTTATAGCAATTATCTTGGTTTTCATTGTATAACCATGATTTGTCCCCTTCAAGAGGGTCAAGTCCTAGGCTAGATGTTGGTACAAATGTGATAGGTCTCTTATCTTTGTTCCATTGTTGCCAATGCATTTGTGGAGTGAATTTAAGTTGCCCAAAGGTTTTTCGATTCTGAGGAAGATTGGAAATATGAAATGTATCATGGGTCACATACTCTCCTGATCTATTATCTGAAATGGTGAAATGAGTAGAAGCTTCAAGAGGTGGCATGTGGGAAAGAGAATCCAAGGTATTAAGATCTATGTAATTATTTGGTGAAATATCAATAAGTATGACCTTTCCTTTCTCTTGTTTGGAACTTGGATTCATGTCATACTGATAATTGTAGCTTTGAAATTTAGTTTCAAGATGCTTGTAGTATTTATACGGGTGTAAATCTCTTAGAATATTTACTTCCATCCCTAAGTGGGAAAACTTGATGCATTGATATAGTGTTGATGGGATTGCATGAATGTCATATAACTAAGGCCTACCTAGAAGCATATTGTATGATAACTCAAGATCAAGGACACGGAAAAGTGTATCATAGGTTAAATGTCCAATGATAACTGGAAAACTAATGGTGCCTTGTGATTCTCTTTCTTGATTATCATAGGCTTTGATAGTTATTATTTCTAGCTAGAGATCTACCATTGTGTACCCAAGAAGCTTGATGAGCTTTAGAGACATTATGTTGAAGCTAGATCCATTATCTATAAGGACACATTTCACTTTATGCCATATTATATAAACCTCTATGTATAATTGTTAAGCATAGAATATACTGAGAGGGGGGTGAATCAGTATATTATATATCTTATAAAACTTTCCCTTAATCAAACATTCAAGATATGCAATAAAACTCAAATAATAAACATCACACAAGAAAGAGAGAGACACCAGATATAACATGGAAACCCAATGTGGGAATAACCACAGAGAACAATCTCAAGTATATGAATGAGCACAAACCCAAACAATATTCACAAGCCAAACTTGCAGGAGCACCATACCCCTTTGCCGAGCACCACCCCAGCTACAATTCATGAGCACCAACCCACACGAACACCATACACCTTTGCCGAGTACCAACCTAGCTATTATTCATGAGCACCCACCCACATGAGCACCAACCCCTTTGTGTATACCACACACCTATCTCTCAATGTTGCTATATCAACAAATGATAGTTCAATACAAAATCTCTTTCCTCTCTCTCACCTTTGCTCTTCTAAGCTAGATATAACAAATACAAATCATATTCAACTCTCATAATTGCTCTTCTAAGCTAAATAATACAATATCAAATCAACCTCATACTTCCATATTACAAATGGCTACTCAAGCCTTTATTTATAGCTTTCCAAATTACCTTTGGCCTTCCCCATTTGTGACCCTTCAATCCTCATGGAAAATGGTGCCAATCTTAGATGACCCTTCATATTCAAGAATTTGAAAAGTCATGTGGTGACCCTTCATGACCAAAAACGTCCTTCCCACTTTTGTCCTTATCTTTGGTGACTCTTCGTATTCCTCAAAGTGTCCCTTCATGATAAATTGCACCCTTACTCTTTTGTCTTCACTTGGTGACTCTTGGTATTCCCCAAGATGACTCTTCATGGGAAAATTCATCCCATCCTTCTTATGTCTTTATCTTGTGGCACTTCAACTTCTCCATGGGCCCTTCTTTTGTCTCATATGCAACCAAAAATATAGTCGTTAATATTAAATAAATATTAACTCATATTAGCCAAGATATATTTATTACAAACAACATTAAATGCAATGGGGCCTTTATCACAAATAATGCTAAACCTTTGACATCAATGACAATATTTCCAACAATCTCCCCCTTTGTCATTGATGGCAACCTCAATCCTGAAACTGCCACATCCTGTCCCCTGCACATACTGTCATCTAAAAACATACAATAACTCCCCCTTACTGTAGTAACCTATACCTATTCCTTATACCTATTTTCTACACCTATACCTGTACCTATTATTCTCCCCCTTTGACATCAATGGCAAAGGGCCTACCTAGAGCTAACACTTAGCTCCCCCTCAACTGATGCTAAACCTTAATGGAAGGAAGTAAAGGAAGTTACTCCCAACTTCTCTCGCAGATACTCAAATGTGTCTTTTGGTAGTGCCTTTGTGAAAATATCTACAATCTACTCTATAGTACTAATATATTCCAACCTAATCTTTGATTTGTAACCTGCTCTCTCAAGAAGTTATATCTAATGGGAATATGTTTTGTTCTTGAATGCATTACTGGATTTTTTAAAATATTTATAGCACTTGTGATATCACAAAAAATAGAAATAGGTTCATCATACTTTACCTTGATTTCTTCCAAAGTTTGCTTCATCCAAAGTACTTAAGTACAACACAATACAGCTACAATATATTCTGCTTCAGCTATAGAAAGTGATACTGAGTTTTGCTTCTTGCTTAGCCATGATACTAAGCTATCACCAAGGAAGAAAGCTCCTCCACTTGTACTCTTTCTGTCATCTAAGCACCCTACCCAATTTGAATCTATATAAGCAACTAAAATGAAATCTTTACCTGTGGGATACCATAATCCATAATCCAATGTCCCTTTGATATATCTAAATATTCTTTTCACCAAATGAACATGACTATCTCTTGGAGATGACTAATATCTTGCAACCATACCTACTGCATGCATGATGTCTAGTCTCGATGCTGTCAAATATAAAAGACTACCAATCATAGTTCTATACAAAGATTGATCTATAACAGGTGAATCTTCATCCTTTCTCACCTTATTTCTTATACACATAGGTGTGCCAACTAGTACACAATCCTCAAAACCAAATTTCTTCAACATTTCCTTGGAATATTTACTTTGAGATATAAAAATTCCTTTATTTGATTGAAATATTTGTAATCCTAAGAAAAATGATAATTCTCCAAGCATAGACATCTCAAATTATTTTTACATTCTATCAAAAAATTATTTTGTCATCTTTTCAATATTTCCTCCAAAAATGATATCATCAACATAAACCACAACAATCAATTGATGCTCACCTTCTGTTTTGATGTAAAGATTATTATCATCAAATCCTCTCTTGAATCCTTGATCTTGTTGGTACTTATCAAGTCTTGCATACCAAGCTCTGGGAGCTTGTTTTAATCCATACAATGCTTTCTTCAATCTGCATACATGATTACTAATATTCGAGAGAATAAACCCCTCAGGTTGCTCAATGTAGACCTCTTCTTCAGGATTCCCATTTAGGAAGGAAGATTTGACATCCATCTGAAATAATTTGAAATTTTTAAATACTACATATGAAAGAAACATTCCAATAGCTTCTAACCTTGCTACTGGTGCAAAATTTTGTTCAAAATCTATTCCCTCAATCTGAGCATATCCTTTACATACTAATCTTGCTTTATTTCTGGTTACTTCTCCAATTTCATTAAACTTATTTCTATAAACCCATTTTGTTCCTATCACATTGTGATCTTTTGGTCTA
Source organism: Torreya grandis (assembly GCA_037957365.1). Lineage (NCBI taxonomy): Eukaryota > Viridiplantae > Streptophyta > Pinopsida > Cupressales > Taxaceae > Torreya > Torreya grandis. The sequence continues at coordinate 3,879,266 of JARHVA010001017.1, forward strand.
GGCACTAATTCTCAAGTATCATTATTTTCTATCTGATCTAATTCTTCATCCATAGCCTTAACCGAAAAAATTCTAGGCTGAATTTTAGATAACAAAGAGAAATTAACTTGTTCAGATTCACTTACCATCATTCTTCTAGTGAGAATTCCTTCTTTTATATCCTCGATGATGTCACTTTTATTATGATTTTTTTGAACATATTTGGATGGAGTCTTGGTGCCCTTTTTCTCCTTTTCCTCATCTTCATCTGATTCTTTAAATCCTTCCTCTTTAATGATTTCAAGAATGTCTACTGGATCACTGATCTTTTGTGTTCCATCTTCTTCTATCCTGACACTTGCACTTTCAACAATTTTCTTGGTTATTTTGTTATAACATTTATAAGCTTTAATTTTGCAAGAATAACCAAGAAATATACCTTCATTTGCTCTGGATTCAAACTTACCAAGTTTTTCATCAGTTCTCTTTATGAAGCATTTGCTACCAAAAACTCTGAAATAATCAACTGTTGCTAGTTTGTCTTTCCATAGCTCATAAGGATTCTTATCACTATTGAATCTTAATAAATCTCTATTCTGAATATGCACTGCTCTACTAACTGCCTCTCTCCAATATTTATTTGCTATCTTGGATTCATTTAGCATTGTCCTTGCCATCTCTTGAACTATTCAATTTTTTTGTTCAACTACTTCATTTTGTTGTGGAGTTCTGGCTGCTGAATATTGTCTCTTTATTCCATGATCTTCGCAAAACTCAATAAATTGATCTAACATGAATTCTCCTCCTTGATCTAATCTTAGACACTTAATCTTTAGATTAGTTTCATTCTCAACTAATGCTTTGAATGCTTTGAATTGTCTACAAGCTTCTGATTTTTTCTTTAAAAACATTATCCAAGTCATACGTGAAAAATAATCAATAAGCAACATGAAATATTTATCACCTTAAGTAATTTGAGTCCTCATAGGTCCACATAGATCAGTGTGAACAAGCTCTAGCATCTGAGTGGTCGAGTACTCTTTTGTTTTGAACCGCCTTCTAGCCTACTTCCCATGCTGACAAGGTCCACAAAGCGTGTTAGATGGCTTTGTGATTGTTGGAAGATTCTTGACTGCTTGCCTTTTATAAATTTTGACAAGATTGTCAAAATTTATGTGCCCCATTATCTTGTGCCATAGCCAACTTTCTTCAATCTAACTCAAACAACATTTTTGACCTTTGATGTCTGATAACATATATAAGTTATTACCTGTTCTTTGAACATTTGCAATGAATACACTTGAATCTTTTCTTCTAATTTCACAACCTTATACATAAAACTTTAGTGTGTGCCCCTGATCACACATTTGACTTACACTCAAAAGATTATGCTTAAGACCTTCTACATATAAAACATTTTTAGTTTTAGTTCTACCATTATCTAAACTTAGTGTACCTTTTTTGGCAATTATGGCAGTAGTATTGTCCCCAAATTTCACTGTGCCACCATTGATATCCTTCAGGGTTATGAACTTGCTCTTGTCTCCTATCATGTGCCTCAAACATTTGCTATCAATAAACCATGGCTTTTCTTCACTTCTTGCATGCAAAGCTATTTGGACCAACATAGAACCTTCATATTGTTTCTTCTGCCATGTCTAAACCTTTTTCTTGATGAATGGAGCCCTGAAACTCTGGTCCTTCTTGACTGACTCGAACACGCTTCTACAATATTGAGCTATGTGTCCAAAGTTGTTACACTTGTAATAAATTATGGTCTCTTCATCAAAGCTTGATAGGAAAGCAAAAGAGTTATAGCTTCTACTTGACTCTACATGACCTTCCTTTTCCTTATTTTTTAGATTGTTAGCTCTTTTTCTACATTCTAATTTCTTATGACCATATCCATTACAATAAAAATAGTAACCATAAAAATAAGACTTGTTTGTGAATCTCTGACTTGATTGAATTTTATAGCTTTGTTCCTTCTAGCCTTCTTTGTCCTCTGTATTATTCATTCCTTCCCTTCTTGTTTCTTTATTTGTAAGAGCTTCAACATATCTCTTCTTCTTTTCAAAACCGATGCCTATTATATCTGATATTGCCTTTTGGATTTCTAATATCTTATTCAGCATATTAGTGCTATTCTCAAATTTTGAATCATTGACTATTTTATTATTGACTGCTTTCTCAATCTCTTCTTTTAAAGAGGCAATTTCAGTAACATACCTTTCACATTCTTTTCTTGATATTTCCAAATGTGTCGTTAGATCTTCAATTATCTCCTTTGACTCCTTTTCATTTTTCTTGATTTGATGCTTTAATCTTTGATATTTCTTTTCAAAAAAATTCAACTCTTCTAAGGCACACATGAGTTCTCCTTCCATATTCACTTCAGCTTCATCCTCTTCTTCTTCTTGATCAACTATTCTTTTGCTTGCAGAGGCACCTTTATGTATGGCCATCTTGTGCTTTCCTGATCTACCTTCAAGTTGTAAAACTTTTCAAAAAGGAACCTGCTCTAATACCAATTGTTAACCACAAAATATACTGAGAGGGGGGTGAATCAATATATTATATATCTTATAAAACTTTCCCTTAATAAAACATTCAAGATATGCAATAAAACTCAAATAATAAACATCACACAAGAAAGAGATAGACACCAGATATAACGTGGAAACCCAATGTGGGAAAAACCATGGAGAACAATCTCAAGTATATGAATGAACACAAACCCAAACAATATTCACAATCCAAACTTGTAGGAGCACCATACCCCTTTGCCGAGCACCACCCCAGCTACAATACATGAGCACCAACTCACAGGAGCACCATACCCCTTTGTCGAGCACCAACCCAGCTATTATTCGTGAGCACCAACCCACATGAGCACTAACCACACACCTATCTCTTAATGTTGCTATATCATCAAATGAAAGTTCAATACAAAATCTCTTTCCTCTCTCTCACCTTTGCTCTTCTAAGCTAGATATAACAAATAAAAATCATATTCAACTCTCACAATTGCTCTTCTAAGCTAGATAATACAATATCAAATCAACCTCATACTTCCATATTACAAATGGCTACTCAAGCCTTTATTTATAGCTTTCCAAATGACCTTTGGCCTTCCCCCTTTGTGACCCTTCAATCCTCATGGAAAATGGTGCCAATATTGGATGACCCTTCATATTCAATCCTTTGAAAAGTCATGTGGTGACCCTTCATGACCAAAAACGTCCTTCCCACTTTTGTCCTTATCTTTGGTGACTCTTCATATTCCTCAAAGTGTCCCTTCATGAGAAATTGCACCCTTACTCTTTTGTCTTCACTTGGTGACTCTTGGTATTCCCCAAGATGACTCTTCATGGGAAAATGTGTCCCATCCTTCTTTTGTCTTTATCCCATGGCTCTTCGAATTCTCCATGGGCCCTTCTTTTGTCTCATATGCAACCAAAAATATATTCGTTAATATTAAATAAATATTAACTCATATTAGCCAAGATATATTTATTACAAATAACATTAAATGCAATGGGGCCTTTATCACCAATAATTCCCAACAATAATGGATTATTATGGAGTGGGCCAAGTGAAGACATATTGCTTTGGTTGAATGTGACTTATTGGGCTGGAGCTAGGTGTCTAACCAAAGCTTAGAATTTATCAAGGGATATGTCACTAGTAATAGTGAATTGATTCAAAAACTTATTTAAGATATTTTTATGTATTATTGACATTTTTAGTAAATCTAAAATATAAATTTTTGTTGGTGTCTTCTGTAATTGTTCCACAATATCAAACTTCTTGTCTTGGTCAGTAGTGAATGATTTATTTTGAGGCTAAATGGTCAGTTGGATGACAGGAAAAGTAGTAGATGTTTATGGGCTTAGGATAGTAATATTTGACCTCCAAGTTATGATTTCATAATTAGGATTAAATGTTAGACCATTATTTTTAACCGATGTTGGAGATGGTGTGGGACCAGGTAGGACAAGTCTCAGTTGCTAGTGCACTTACATGTGGTCACATGGCAAGGATGAGTGATGGATATAAGGTCAAAAAGGGGAGTTCCTAGTTTTTTAGTTTGCCTATATTCATTCCCAGGTCAAATAAGGATTATCCATGTAATTTGTATGAATTTTGTTGTTTAACAATGGTCTACGTTTATTAGTGCTTGGTCTAGGATTAATGGAGATGATATTAACACTACCCCCTATAGTATGAACTACAACCCTATTGTAGTCATATGAAACTACATGGTAGGTTTGTTGGTTATTACTATCATGGCCTTGGTTTTGTCCATTGTTCTATCATTGTGGGTTATGCTACTAATTTTGTTGATTTCACTAATTTGGCCTTTGATTTTGATACTATTGATTTTACTACTGCACTGGTCGTTATTATTGTTGTTACTAATTATTATGTTGGGGAAAGGGGTTTTGATAAATCCCAAGAGTTTGATTAGAATTGGAAGCACCATTATCTAATTTTATCTCCCCATTCTCCAACATATTCTCAATTAAATGCTTGATTTGGACACATCTTCATAGATTATGCTTGTTGACCCGATGATAATCACAAAATTTGTTTTCACGATACCAATTAGGATAAGGAATGTTTTGTGCATAATGCTTTGGTATAGGCCAACTAATTAGATTAATAGTAATAATTTTGTGAAATACAAACTCAATAGGTTCTCCTAGGTCATTAAAAACATGATGTGTAAGCATGGTTTTTCTAGGAGGAGGGTTTTGCAACAGTAACAACTATTGTATTTATTGTGTAGGTCTTGGTTATTGTGCTTGCAATATTGGTTGGAGAGGTTGTTGGGTAGGAGTAAGTTGAAGAGGTGGTGCAAATGATGTTTACACCATTTGTACATGATGGGATTCAGTTACTTCATTTCCCACAACATTATTATTATGGTTGAATTGCTTCGGTCTTTCATGGTTATTGACCTGTATTGATTGTGAGGCTAGCACTTGAATGGGATGTTGATGTTGGTCATTTACATAATTAGTACATTGATTTTGATTAGTTGAATTAATCTTGATAACTCCTTTATTTATGATCTCTCACTCAATCAACAAGCCTTTGTTGATTATTTCCTTGAAAGTATGCACACATTGTAGTTCCAAATGGTAAGTTATCTCACTATGTAAATTTTTGGTAAACATAGAAGCTAATTTTTTATCTGGTAAACTATGGGTAAAATGGACTGTAAGGGCTATCCATCACTATAAATAGCTTGTAAAACTCTCACTAGCTTTTTTCTTTGCTTGTGTTAAGTCCACTAATGAAATCTCATGATCGAGATTATAGGAAACGTGTTGCACAAACTTATCAGAAAGATCATCAAAATACATTATTAAATTTTTATGACAGTTTAAAATCCACTCCAAGGCTTCTCTATCCAAGCTCCTCAGAAACAAAAACAAAAGGTATATGTCACTATATGCCATTGGTTGACATGCAACAAAGAATTCAGTCAAATGAGCCTTAGGGTCACCTTTCCCTTTGTATTTATCAAAATTTGGTGGTTTATATCCTAAAGGAAATTGTATATAAAAATAATCCATGTTGAATGGATAGAAACATATGTCATCCAATTTAAACTTTTTAGTTTGTTTACCAGCTTGAATGGCAAAAGTTGTATCCTTCATTTGTTGTAATTCTTGAGATAGGAAATTGGAAGGAATATTCGTTTGAGGGAGAATATTGGTTTTGGAGGTCACAAGTGGGACACTTTGACCAAATTATGATGGAGATACCTATTGGGGTACATTGGTTTAGTTTGGGAATGGACCAATAATATGCATACGTAGATTAGGATGTACTTGAAATTGCACACTTGGTTGTGTGATATTCTCATTTAGGTTGGTGATAAAGGTTTAACTTTGAGGATTTTGTGGTTGGGATGGAGGGATATAACTATATTGTGCCTACTAAGCTTGAAAAAGGACATGTTTTCAACTAATCAAACTTTGTTGTTAAGTGGGAACTTGTTGACCAAGACCCTATCTCTGGATTTGTTGCACATTTTAAACCAATGATTGTCTATTAGGTACCTGAGAAACATGGAAACCTCCTTGTTGCATGAATCCTTATGAGGAAGTAAAAGCAAGTTAAAGATTTAGCATCTGTCATTGACCAATATTTTCATGTTGTTGACTAGCATTACTTATTTTTGAATTAGAATATTAGTCTATAACTGAAGAGGTATGTTTTTTGTTACCTAACGAGGTGGAACATTTGTTGTCTCTAATTGAGGTGGCAATGTATTTGTATTTTTTTGCATTGATACACTACATTGTGCATTTTGTTATGGAATACTACTCATTACCTATTGAGGAGGAGTAGGGTTCATCATATTCTATCATTGAGGCATGACATTAGCTGTTGTTTAATTACCTAATCCCATAGGTTGTACACTTGAGGAAGCAGTCGGTTGAGTTTGGGGAGTAGAAAATCCTATTCCATGATATGATGATCTATTCATAGGATTAAATATAGGCACATGTTATTGGCTAATTATTTGTGCATTAGTACCACTTTGATTAGGATTGGATGTTGTTTGCACATTGTCTACTATTTTTGGCTCACTATTTTATGTATAGGCCGAAGACACTTCTTTGATAATGGGAATATACATCAAGTTATCTATGAAGTGATTTGTATGAATGGGTTAGAACTCAGATTCTCTTGTCCAGTTAACTCTATCAACACTACTGTTAAAGGAACTAGGTCTATAAGAGGCTTACTTACCATGTTCATCTGATTGAAATCACATGCTAGATTCAGGTATGTTTGATATGTTGTCTACATTTGGTTAAAGTGATCTTCCATGATATTTTTACCTCAATTAGATATATTAGGATCTTGGTACATTGTTTGGAATAGAGCCATAAGATTTTTAGAAGAATCTTGTTGATCATAAATGATATTGTGGGGCACTCTTACTAGACTTGGTAAATTTTCATAGGGGAAGTTTGCTAAAAACTTGGCCCCTACCTCTATGGATCTAACCAAAAACTCATCTTTATTCTCTAAAAAATGTCACTCAAACAAAAATGGATCATACGTGGAAGGCGTATTAGTAGAATATGACTGTTGAAGTACTGTCTCATCCACTATAAGTATTGTAGCTAGGTATTGTGTGGTTTTCTCTTAGTTTTGTTCTAAATAAGGTGGTGTGTTAACCAGATAGTTAGCCAATGGATCTTGGCTTTGTGCCCCTAATTGAGCATTATAAGAGGGATAAGAATCCATCTCATAAACTATATTATCTGCATAGGGGTCTTGCATCATTTCTTCCTGTGCAACTACATTACTAATCCTTGGATTCATGAGTCCACTACAAGTATAGGAATACATGTTGGGATCCATAGTTAATACTTTTATGATAAAAGATCAAAGAGTTTTACAAAATCTAAAAAGGAAAATGTCTAAAACATATGATGTTCCAACTTAGTCTAGATTCATCAAAAGGATCAAAAGGTTTATGCAAATATTTATGAGGAAACAAGCTAGCATGAAGTATCTAGCATTTAACTGTTCACACAAAGATAAGCAAGTAAATGTACCTAAAATCAACATTCCAAAATTTAAGGTTGAAGTGTTTGAAATTAGTCTAATCTAGGAATTTAAAAGTTGCTAGGTCTTTTGGACAAACATGGCATCAAAATCTAGGCTCAAACAAGGCATGTGCTAGGACTCTTGGCCAAATGGCATCAAAAGCTAGACTTTGAAATAGATGAAAGTTTTAATCTAACAGATTTGAAACACTTATAACAAACACTAGGCATTTGATTCTTGGACATGAACTTGATCAACTAGGTATAAGGTATGAAATAAAAGGAGCTTTAGAAATAGTTTATTTTCTCACAAAAAATGGTATAAAACTTGGTTCTTTTGACAAACAAACTAGTCAAAAGTGAACAGTAGAACTATTTTAGACAAAAGATCACAAAAGTACACTTGGATTGATCTAAAAATGTAGGAACAAATTTTAAACTCTATGTAAGAGGGTCTATGAAAAAATATTTAAAATGTTTTGGGTAGTGTAACAACGCTATACTACCCAAAGGGTGTGACAAAATGTTTATTTCAAAAACTTTCTAAGACAAAGACATTTTCCCATAATTTTGATAGTATAACCCTAATTTTCTTGACTCAAAATGTTGTGGTACATATAATCAAAGTGCAAATGTTTAGCAAAAAATGGCTTAAGTCTATCAAATGATGACAATTATTATGAGTCTTAAACAACCTTCAACTCAAATTGGAAATCTAACCTAATTTACCTCAAGTTTAGTGCAAATGGTAAACCCACTTAACACATCAACCTTATAAACTTGCAAAGGAGTAATTCTAAATTTAGATTTATAAGTGAAGGAATTAAACAACTATGGTAAAGGTATAAACTCAATTGGGTAGCATAACTATGACAAAGTGGAAGATATGACTTTCAATCTTTTGATGAACTTTTGAACAAGGTAAATTGATGATCTCACACAGGCAACATAATGCCTCTTTGTTCAAAGGAAAATTTGGACTATGTTTTTTTTTTGGATTTGTTTGTTTACACCAAGTTTTGAATTCAAACAAGACTTTTATCTAAGATAAGACTAACTAATTAACTGCTCTTAGATCTTAAACTGACAAGGTTGCTTGGTATTGTTGGAATCCATCAATATACATCATTTAAGAGGATTTTAAGTGTTCATCTAAAAGTAAATTCACATTATATAGTAGGGTTTTTATGCCCTCCATTATCTTAAATGATATTACTATTACATGGACCTTGAGGCACACCTTACACCAACAACACTTCCATGGAAAGTGGGGATTTGTCTAAGATCTAACAATTTTCTAAGTGATCTAGGGGAATCAATTGCACAGTGATTTTCATGCCAAACAATGCAAAAGAAAAGCATGGATTTTGGGTCCATATCACTTGTCTTGTTGTAAAAAGGTCTTGTCCTTTTTAAAACCACTACATCCTATTTTTCACTCAGTGTAGTGTGATGTTCAAAGTGCCACTACGTCCCATGTGAAACTCCAAAGGAGCCAAATGAAGTCAATGTCAAGAGATGAAACCCTGGGTCAAAGATTCCCTAAGAAACTTGTGGTAGGTGATGAAGTCCCCCTCGCAAGCTAAGTTTGCATAAAAATAAAGAAAGCATGGAATAGAAAGACTTTAGGGTCATTTTCAATGTCACCCAAACTTTGATGAGTTTTTGGGGAGTGCTTTAGATGAATTAATTTCTAAGCCTTGGACTAGGCTATTTTCAATAGGAATGGCACTTTTGATTCCAAGGATTCCCTATAGGGGACAAATGGAAGAGAATACATGCAACATACCTCTTTTTTCCAAACAAAAATTTGATTAAATAACTATTGCAAACAAGAATTGACAAGTGTGTTCAATTTTAAGCCCAAAATGAAATATTTGGTGGTGTTCATTTGAACCCTTGGTCTTAGTTGCAAACTTTGAAAAAAATCACCAAAAACATCTAAATTCTTTGTTAAACACTCAAAATAAGGTTCCTAATTGATTTTTAAGCATGAAAAGGTGATTTAAACATGTTTTTATCAAAAATCAAGCTTGGTCATGTAGCAAAAATGTTAGCATGTCCTTGAGCTTTGAAGCTCTTTTTGGTTTAAAATAATGAACTTTAGAAAAATAGATCTTGGGTCTGTGTTTTTGGAAAAACACAGTGACCAACATCGGTTATATACAAATAATGATGGTTACATTGGATAACCAAAATGTAACCAATGTCAATTTTGCTAATTGACATCAATTAAGCTAAGTAACCAATGTCAGTCTTACTTGCTAACATCGGTTATTGTGTAAAACTATGGCAACCAAAAATGGCAAAATAAAGTTAAAAAATCAATTTGCAAGAGTTTTAAGGGTCCAAATAAATATTTTAGAGTTATAAAATGATCTTATTTAGGTGTGAGATGCATCTAGTCCCACCAAGCATGCCATTATGTGATCTAGGAATTTGACTCAAGAGAGGATGGTTAGTATGGTGTTAGTTCCAAAATGAAAACAAAATGAAAGAAACACACTAATAACATAACATCTCTTGGCCTAAACACTAGGTAGAGCTTAGTTAATAAAAAAAAATGATAAACACAACTAAAAAGTAAGGAATAAAACACAAGAATTCATTCACCTTCCTTAGATGCTCCAAATGCCTTTGTAGTAGTGGCTTACTCAACTTGTGCTCATGAAGTCCTTGGCAATGGAAGCTTGGCTACCTCCATATCTCCTTAGCACCTTTGGATTGTGGCTTGGCTTGGCTTGGAATCAATTTTTCATGGTAACACTAATTTATTGAAGCTTTGTAATCAATTATGCATTATAAATTTTCATAATCATGTCTTATAAATGATGTTCATGGCCTCTTTACTTATAGATTTTTGAGAATGTCTAGAATTAACTTGAACCATCCATTCTGAGATTGAGATGTGTGGCTAAGGATTAATCTAATTTTTAGAATTAATTTTGTAATTATCCTCATCATGGCATTGGAATAAGTGGAAATTAAGAGGCGTGGAAAGCATCATAAAAGGCATTGATGAGGCATGGAGGGCATGAATCTTGATATTTATGGCCTTTATGGCCTAGAGATGTCTTTCTAAGAAATGAGGTCACCTGATGATGTAGTATTCAATATTCATTTTCAAAAATAAGTATCCAACAAGTTTCCATGGAATTCTTGATTAGGCCTTGATTTGGGTTAATTAGCTCTTAAGCATGATTAAGCACTTTGTGCATAAATTACTCAAATTGATCAGAATGCCTTGTTATTAGTCCAATATTTGATTAGATTTGAACTGAAAGTCACTGTCAGATATGTTGGAACCATAATCCCATTTAAAATGTTACTAATAAAAAATAACAAAAGCACACATCTTATGCAAGTGATTTTATAGGAAAGATCAATCCAAAGCACCTAGGTGCAAAATTGACACTTTGACTCGAAATGATCTGATCAAAGTTAGTTGGCCCATGAATTGAATTGCCCCATTTAGGGATATCCTAACCAAAATCAGCACCTGAATATGTCAATTTCACATCATTTAGCATGTTTTAGTGTTTTTAGGCCAAATTATGCATTTAAGGTGAAAATTGGTCAAAAGCCTAATTGGAGGTTATCAATGGTCAGATTTAGGTGTCTACAGTTATTTTTAGTCTATAAGGTGATAGAGGTTAATAAAATAGGTTTCGGTTGAGTTTTTGTGGGTTATCATTGCTTGCTAGTTTGGTTGTTGGTTTGGTTCACATAGTGACCATCAGCGGTCAAGCTAACCATCACTGGTTAGAGTAACCATCAGTGGTTGGGTAACTAACAACCATTTGACAACTAACTATCGATGGTCAGAGTGATTGATAGTAGTTTGGAATTTGATCATTAACAATCAAGATAACCATTGGCAGTTATTATTGATAGGTCTGGTTAAGGTAAAAGGTTGGATCTACAGGTTTAGAGGTTAGACTGTAAAGGGTAGATAGGTACAACAAGTTTTTGGGGGTTATTTAATTGGTTGAGAGGTCAAAGGGTGGTGTTTAAGAGGTAGCAAAGAATAAAATAAAGAAGCTAATTTCTAATCTTGATAAGAGATAGATACATAGCTTGATTGTTGAGGTCTAAAGTAATTTTGACAGAGTAATAACAGGTTGTTTGGTAAAGCTTAGAGTGATTTTGGTAGAGGTTCAGGTCTCTATTGCACTTGCAAAATTCTTGGAAACCTACAAATTAAACTCTAAGATCTAAAAAGATCAAGATCATGAAGCCCTTTTCTTGGTTTTACTATCTTTATTTTAGAGGATGAAGCTACTAATTAGATAGGAGGAAGTCGTTAATTAGATCAAACGATATAGTTGTTAGTTATGATGTTTTGTAGTTCATTAGCATCATATATGGTGGACATACTAATTTGTACCATGCTTATCTCATATACAACTGATGATGCATTTAAGGAGGTGAGGATTTGACCATCAGTAGTTAGAGTGACCATCAATGGTTAGAGTGTTAATCATCGATGGTTACTGTGCTAATTATTAGTGGTTAGAGTGTTGATTGTCAATGGTTACTATGTTGACCATCAGTGGTTACTATGTTGACCATTGATGGTTAAAGGTTAAATTTGATTGAAAAGGTGAAATGGTCAATTTTGGTCAAGGGGTTAAGTTTGGTGAGTGTTTCAACATACATTTGCAGTCTAAAGGGGTGCAGATGATCTCAAGGGGTGTTTTGACATCTAGAACCATAGTGTGTAATTTTTTAATGTCTATATCAACCATTTACCTTTGATTTCTCCTACTTGGACAAACCTGCATTTTCCAAGCTATACCTTCATATGTGTGCTTGGAAGGGATTTGACCTCAGCCTTTATGAACATGGAATTCATGAGTTACCCACAATCAAAACCCAAAAACCTCATGAGTTATTTGGCCTTGGGTTTGTACCACTAGAAGAACCCACCAACTCACCAAAATGCATTTCCACCATTAAAGAAGGCATCCACTCCTCACCAACCCAATCTCTTTTGAAGTCTCAATATTTCTACATCATTCCTCCTAACTTTTTTAATTAGTCAATACCATTATTTTAGGCCCCCTCACCTATCAAAAGGGTGTCCAAACTAAAATCCTTTCTCTCATGCATCTTGAAGTGGTAGAAAATGATTATCCTACCATCATCACCAACCAACATCAGGATGATGATTCCATTCTCACCTACCTCAATGTAGTGGATTCTTCTATCCACAAATCCATTCTCTTGAGAACCAAACCATGTTGAATGATTCTACCATTGATGTTAACTTGGGTACTCAAGATAACCCTCACATTGTAAAGATTAGTCAATCCTTAGATTCTATGAAGCATCAAGAATACCCTTCCTTTATGAGAAAGGAATAACATTTACTTGGTATTATTAGGATATGACCAAAATTGACCCTTCCATATCCCTCCACAACATTTTTACCCATCCTGACACTAAGCCTATTCAACAAAATCTTCACAGGATGCACCCTCACATCATCCTTCTAGTCAAAGAAGAGCTTCAACATCTCTTGTATGTTGACTTCATTCAACCCATTGATTATCCTCAATGGGTATCCAAAATCATTACCATCACCAAATCCATAAGGGGACTTTGACTCTATATTGACTTTCATGACCTCAACCTTGCTTATCCAAAGGATGACTTCCCTTTGCCTAGCATCAACCAACTTGTTGATCTTACAGCTTGACATGAGATGTTATCTCTCATGGATATTTTATCAAGATATTTTTAAGCATGGGATATACTGAGAGGGGGGTGAATCAGTATATCATATATCTTATAAATCTTTCCCTTAATCAAATTCCACTTAATCAAACATTCAAGATATGCAATAAAACTCAAACAATAAACACCACACAAGATAGACAAAGACACCAGATATAACGTGGAACCCAATGTGGGAAAAACCATAGAGAACAATCTCAAGTACATGAATGAGCACCAACCCAAACAATATTCACAAGCACCAACTTGTAGGAGCACCAACCCCTTTGCTGAGCACCAACCCAACAACTATTCATGAGCACTAACCCATAGGATCATCAACCCCTTTGCCGAGCACCAACCCACAGGAGCACCAACCCCTTTGTGTATACCACACACCTATATCTCAATGTTGCTATCTCAACAAATGATAGTTCAATACAACATCTCTTTCCTCTCTCACCTTTGCTCTTCTAAGTTAGATATAACAAATACAAATCATATTCATCTCTCACAATTGTTCTTCTAAGCTAGATATTACAATACCAAATCAATCTCTCTCTCTCATATTATAAATGGCTTCTCAAGCCTTTATTTATAGCTTTCCAAATGACCTTTGGCCTTCCCCCTTTGTGACACTTCAATCCTCATGGAAGATGGAGCCAAACTTGTATGACCCTTCATATTCTTGCCTTTGAAAAGTCATGTGGTGACCCTTCATGACCAAAAACGTCCTTCCCACTTTTGTCCTTATCTTGGTGACTTTTCGTATTCCTCAAAGTGTCCCTTCATGAGAAATTGTGCCTTTCCTATTTTGTTTTCACTTGGTGACTCTTATAATTCCCCAAGATGAATCTTCATGGGAAAATGCGTCCTATCCTTCTTTTGTCTTTACCCCATGTCTCTTTGACTTCTCCATGGGTCCTTATTTTGTCCCATATGCAACCAAACATATATTCATTAATATTAAATAAATATTAACTCACATTAGCCAAGATATATTTACTACAAACAACATTAAAAGCAATGGGGCCTTTATCACCAATAATGCTAGACCTTTGACATCAATGACAATATTTCCAACAATTTCCCCCTTTGTCATTGATGACAACCTCAATCCTGAAACTGCCACATTCTATCACCTGCACATACTATCATTTGAAAACATACAGTAACTCCCCCTTATTGTAGTAACCTGTACCTAATCCTTGTACCTATTTTTTGCACATGTTCCTATACCTATTATTCTCTCCCTTTGACATCAATGGCAAAGGGCCTACATGGAGCTAACATTTAGCTCCCCCTCAACTGATGCTAAACATCAATGGCAAGAAGTAATAGAAATTACTCCCAACTCCTCTCATAGATCTTTGAATGTATCCTTTGATCGTGCCTTTGAGAATATATCTGAGAATACATATACATTGTTCTTTGTCCTTTGAGCATCTAAAATCAACTCATTTGAATCTTTTCTTCTAATCTCACAACCTTCAGCATGAAACTTTAATGTGTATCCTTGATCACATATTTGATTAACACTTAATAGATTATGCTTAAGACATTTTACATATAAAACATTCTTAGTCTTAGTTCTACCATAATCCAAACTCAAATTACTTTTTTCAGCTATCCTGGTAGTGGTTTTATCTCCAAATCTCACTGTACCACCATTGATCTTCTTTAGAGTAATGAACTTACTTTTATCTCCTATCATATGCCTCGAACATCTGCTATCAACTAACCATGGTTGATCTTTACCTCTTACATGCAGGGCTATCTGAACCATCATAGAATCTTCAGGTTGTTTCTTCTACCATGAACATGTCTGAACCTTCTTCTTGATGAATGGAGCTTTAAAACTTTGATCCTTCTTGTTGATGAATGGAGATTTGAAACTCTGTCCTTCTTGATTGAATTGAACATGCTTCTACAATATCGAGCTATGTGTCTGAAGTTGTTGCACTTGTAGCATACTATGGTCTCTTCATCAAAGCTTGATAGAGGATCAAAAGAGTTGTGGCTTCTACTTGACTCTCCTTGAATTTCCTTCTCTTTATTTCTGAAATTGTTGTCTCTTTTTCTACATTCTAATTTCTTGTGACCATATCCATTACAATAAAAACAATAGCCATAAAAATAAGACTTGTCTGTATATCTCTGACCTATTTGTCTTTTGTAGCTTTGCTCTCTCCAGCCTTCTCTATTTGAAATGTCCTCTATATTTTTCACTTCTTCCCTTTTTATTTCCTCTTTTGTAAGAGCTTTAGCATAGCTCTTTTTCTTTTCAAATTTGATCCCTGTCTTATCTGAATTTGATTTTTGAATTTCCAATATCTTATTCAGCATGTTAGTGCTATCCTCAAATTTTGAATCACTAACTACTTTATCATTGACTGCTTTCTCAATATCTTCTTTTAAAGAGGCAATTTCAATAACATACCTTTGACATTCTTTTCTTGCTATTTCCAACTGTGCCTGTGAGATCTTCTTCATTCTTCTTGGCTTCTTCAAAATGTGCTTGTAGATCTTCAATTATTTCCTTTGATTCCTATTCATTTTTCTCGATCTGGCACTTTAATCTTTGACTCTTCTTCTCAACAGCTTTTAACTCTTCTAGGGCACAAATGAGTTCTTCCATATTCACTTTAGCTCCTCCTTTTCTTCTTCTTGATCATCTTCATGTATGTCCATGAATAGAATCTCTTCTTCTTTTGAATCATTGACTCCACTATCTTTGACTGAGCTAGGATCTTTAGAATACAGGCTCTTCTTCTTGAATCCCTTCTTAGATTCACCTTTGAAATTCTTCTTATATGTAGGCTTTTCTTCTTCATCATCATTACCTTTATTTTGGCATCTAGCTGAAAAATGTCTAATCTTTCCACAATTAAAATATTTAAAAGGTAATTTTCCTTGATATTTACCTATTCCCCTTTTCAGCTTGTGAATGAAAATTGCTTCATTGTCATCTTCATCATCACTGGAACTATCACTTGATTCTTGAATCTTAGCTTTCTCTTTCTTTGATGTCTTGAAAGCCACTTCTCTCTTTGAGGGTTTATCTTGTTCTATCCACATCTCATATGTCATGAGTATACCATGAAGCTCATCCATCTTTAGCTTGGCTAAATTCTTCATCTCCTCGATTGTTGAAACCTTTGCATCATATCTCATTGGTAGAGATCTCAAAACCTTTTGCACCACTGTTGACTCTTCCAATGTTTCTCTAAGACCTTGAATCTGATTTGCTATCTAATCAACTCACAAGAGATAACTTGCTATATCTTCTTATTCTTCCATCTTCAAACTTTCAAACTGCCTTCTAAAAGTCTGAAGCTTAGCTTGCTGAACCTTTCCATCACCTTTGTAAATATTCTCAAGTTTTACCCAAGTTTCATGAGTAGATTTACATTGCATAACTTTAACAAATTTAGATTCACATAAACCACAAAAAATAGCATTTAAAGCTTTAGCATTACATTCACTTGCCTTCTTTTCTGCTGGAGTAATTACAGATGTCTGTGGCTCTTCATATTCCTCCACCACTGATTTCCATATGTCGAATCCAAGGGCCATCAAATAAACCTTCATTCTCATGCTCCAAAAATCACAATTCATCCCATCAAACAAAGGTGCCTTATTTTTATAAAATCCTTCTTGTGACCCAACCATCATGCTTTCCCGATCTACTTTCAAGCTATAAAAATTTTCAAAAAGGAACCTGCTCTGATACCAATTGTTAAGCACATGATATAATGAGAGGGAGGGTGAATCAGTATATCATATATCTTATAAATCTTTCTCTTAATCAAATTCCACTTAATCAAACATTCAATATATGAAATAAAACTCAAACAATAAACACCACACAAGATAGAGAGAGACACTAGATATAACGTGGAAACCCAATGTGGAAAAAACCATGGAGAATAATCTCAAGTATATGAATGAGCACCAACTTGTAGGAGCACCAACCCCTTTGTTGAGCACCAACCCAACAACAATTCATGAGCACCAATCCATAGGAGCACCAACCCATTTGCTGAGCACCAAACCAACAACAATTTGTGAGCACCAACCCATAGGAGCACCAACCCCTTTGCTGAGCACCAGCCTAGAAACAATTCATGAGCACTAACCCATAGGAGTAATAACCCTTTTGCTGAGCACCAACTCAGCAACAATTTATGAGCACCAACCCACAAGAGCACCAACCCCTTTGCCGAGCACCAACCCAACAATTATTCGTGAGCACCAACCCACAGGAGCACCAACCCCTTTATGTGTACCACACACCTATCTCTCAATGTTGCTATCTCAACAAATGATAGTTAAATACAACATCTCTTTCCTCTCTCTCACCTTTGCTCTTCTAATCTAGATATAACAAATACAAATCATATTCATCTCTCACAATTGCTCTTCTAAGCTAGATATTACAATACCAAAGCAACCTCTCTCTCTCATATTACAAATGGCTTCTCAAGCCTTTATTTATATCTTTCCAAATGACATTTGTCCTTCCCCCTTTGTGACCCTTCAATCCTCATGGAAAATGGCACCAAACTTGTATGACCCTTCATATTCTTGCCTTTGAAAAGTCATGTGGTGACCCTTCATGACCAAAAACGTCCTTCCCACTTTTGTCCTTATCTTGGTGACTTTTCATATTCCTCAAAGTGTCCCTTCATGAGAAATTGTGCCCTTCCTCTTTTGTCTTCACTTGGTGACTCTTGGAATTCTCCAAGATGACTCTTCATGGGAAAATGCGTCCCATCCTTCTTTTGTCTTTACCCCGTGGCTCTTTGACTTCTCCATGAGCCCTTATTTTGTCTCATATGCAACCAAAAATATATTCATTAATATTAAATAAATATTAACTCACATTAGCCAAGATATATTTATTGCAAACAACATTAAAATCAATGGAGCCTTTATCACCAATAATGCTAGACCTTTGACATCAATGACAATATTTCCAACATATATAATCAAATCTTGATTTCCCCCAAAGATCAACATAAAACATCTTTCATCACCCCTTTGGGAACCTTTTATTATATGGTCATGCCATTTGGTCTAAGTAATGTTGGAGCAACCTACTAGTGTGCAATGACCTACATCTTTGATGACCTCATCCATAAAATCATTAAAGACTATGCAGATGATCTCCTTGGGAAATCTAAATATTACAAGGATCACCTAACCATTTTCACAATCATTTTCAAACACTTTATCCATTTCAACATTGGACTTAACCCCAAGAAATGCATTTTTAGGGTCCTATTAAGAAATCTTTTTAGATTTATTGTCTCTCTTCGAGGAATCAAAGTGGACCCTACCAAAGCTAGATAAATCTTGGATATGCCATCTTCAACCCACTTTAAGCAATTCCATAGTCTATAGGGGAAGCTCCAATCCATCCATCGCTTCATCTCTCAGTTATTGGATAGATGTCTACCCTTTCACCATCTTCTCAAGAAAGACATTTATTTTAAGTGGACTAAAGACTATCAACAAGCCTTCGATTCACTCAAAGAACACCTTATTTCTCCACCCATTATTACCATACCTAAAGAGGATCAACCCTTTTACCTCTATATTTCCACCACTGACCATTCCTTAGTGGCAATGCTCACTCACCATGATAAACAAAACAAAGAGCAAGTTGTCTACTATATAAGTCAAACACTTATAGAGTATGAGACTCGACACACCCATTCTGAGAAACTTTACCTCACCTTAGTCTTTGTGGCTTCTAAACTTCACCATTACCTTCTCAATCATAAAACCTATGTTATCACCAACATTGACCCACTCAAGTATATGTACTCTGTACCATACCAAAACTAGTGTATGGCTAAGTGGCTCATGATCTTAGCTAAGTTTGACCTTGATTTCCTCCAGAATAATTCAATTAAATTGAAAGTCATTACTGATCAATTGGTCTAATCTCCTTTACCAAACAACCAACCACTTCCTCTTGCATTCTTGGATGAGTCCATCATGACTCTTTCTCAAGAGGACCCCACCTACCAAATGACAATGTTCTTCGATGGCTCTAAATGCCAATGTAGTGGGGGTGCCAAAGTTATTCTCATTCCCCTCAATGATGAACCTCTTACCCTTTCTTTCAAAATTGAATTTGAGTGTACCAACAATGTGGCTAATTATGAAGCCCTAGTGATATGTCTTTAAAATGCTTTAGCCTTAGTAATTAAGACCATCAGTGGCTCTGGCAATTCCCAACTTGTGGTCAACTAGGTCAATGGATCTTACCAATATAAGAATGATGTCTTGTAAAAGTACAAACAACTAGTAGATGTACTCTTAGCATCATTTGATCGTTATCTTATCCAATCTATTCCATGATATACTAATAAGTTCATGGATACAATGGCTTCCCTTACTTCCCAAATCCCATCTCAACCTACTGAGTCTAAACTATTTGTCACCATCCATCATTTCATCACACCCTCTTATATCCATTCTGACCTTCTTACATTTGATACGACCAAACCTTCAACTACCTTAACCTTGACATCATTCCTCTTAACCTCTCTAGGAATTCCTGATGAGCCTTTGTTAAGAGTACCTCATTATACCATACTAGGGGGAATAATTTATAATTATGGTTTCGATAGCCTCCTGTTTCATTGTCTACATAGTCATGAAGCTTCCCATGTTATCAAGGAAATACATGATAGAATCTATGGGGGATACCTTACCAATTTAGTTGTCACTAAATGTATCTTTTACCTTGGATACTATTAGCCCACCCTCAACTAAGAACACTATGATTATGTGAAGAAGTGTGTTAAATGTCAACAACAAGCTAATTTACATCACACACCTACCTATGGCCTTCAAGTATCTAAATACTATTGGCACTTATCATAATGGGAACTCAATCTCATTAGGGAAATCAATCCTCATTCTTCACAATAGCATCAATCCATCATCACTACCACTAGGTATTTCACCAAGTGGGTGGAATTTATTCCTCTCATCTCGACCAAAGTTGACAAGATTTTTGACTTCATCAATCATCACATCATCTATCACTTTGGTGTTCCCTATAAGATCATCACTAATAATGGAAAATGTTTAAAAAATAAGCATGTCTAAGGTCTTTACAATGCATTTGGCATCAAGTTAAACTTTTACTCACCTTATCATCCACAAGTAAATGGATAGGAAGAATCCTCTAATAAAATCCTCAACAAAATGTTAACCAAAGTGGCCAGTGCTTTAGTTCAAGATTGACAGTTGCAAATCCCTTTCACTTTATGGGTCTATCACACTATCATTCAAACCTCTAGGGTTCTACCCCTTTTGCTCTAGTCTTCAGAGGAGAGGCAGTCTTGCCTCTCAAAGTCTAGATCCCATCTCTTCACATGTCCTTATAAGATATCATTTTTGAGAGTGACTATTGTCAAGAACATTTAGCATAACTTGAGCTCCTTGATGAGCATCACCTCACAACACTTAACCATATTCATGTCTATCAAAAAAGAATCAAGCATGCCTATAATAAACACCTAAAAGAATGAGAATTCAATATTGAAGACCTCATCCTGAAGGAAAACCAAAATGTAACCAATATGGAGAAAAGTAAAAGAGGTAAGTTTGATTTCAATTAGATTGAACCCTACATCATAACCCATTATTATGGATCAAGAGCTTATCATTTTTCCTCTCTTAAAGGCAAACTAGAACCTGAGCCTCTCATTGCTTCACATATGTGTCATTTCTTTTGTTAAACAAGGACCAAACTCACTTATTGTCTAACTTAAGCTCATCCATTGATTTATGAGATTTTCACCTTCACTTACCTATTATTTTCCCTTTGAGGAAAATGAATTACAACATAAAACTATGTGATTAACTATCACAATCATAACTTAATCCTTAATGTGGGTACCAAGGCTCTACCCATAACATGGTTCTCATGGATACATTTTTGTCATTTGTCTCTCTAACCCCTCCTTTCACCTATCAATACCTTCATGTGCTAAAAGTTTCTCCCTTATAAAGGAAGACATTTAAGCCTAAATATACTTGTCCATGAATAAAAAATCACATCAAAAAAATTTAGATACCAAAATATCACTTGTGTTAACATCTATAGCATTATAGACTACTTCCTTGAAAGACAGCTACCCAAAACTAAAATTGCTTAAATGATAAACTACTCCCTTGAAGGATAGCTACCAAATAAAACAAATACAAAACTTAGACTACTCCCTCAAAAGATGGCTAAGTCAATTTTTTCAAAGAAATCATTTGAATCTTCTCGCATCGATCATCTTCACAACCTATCAAAATAATAAACAATAAAAGACTCAATATCACAATCAGAATAAGCTATCCCAAGAAATCCACAATCAACTTTCATATATAACATTAGTATACTTCTTGCATCGATCAGTCTACACCTTGAATTAAGACATGGACTTGCCTAATTTGGTACTTAGGTCACCTTAAAAAAGGGGAAAACTAACCCATTTACCTTTCACCTAACCACCTACCTCCCCTTTATACCATCTACAAATCAAGGGATTATGAGCATAATTGACACAATGTGATCAAGACACCTTTTTATCAACCAAAGCATTCGAAAGACTTATGTTCATTAGGTCAATCCAAATTCAATTTTTGTTAGTATTTACCAATAAAAAAACATCATGCCTTTTTTCTTATCCTTTCATCATTGGTCCATGTAGACATGTGTCTTGTGATTCTTATCTCTTTCCCACATTTAGTTTTTTAATGTAACCTAATTTATGTGATTTCATATCATATATAACAATAATCATCATATCATCTATAACCATAATCTCATTACATAAATAATAAACATAAAATTATGAACCATATCCAAAAATCACATCATATCTATAATCAAAACATCATGAACCACATCATATATCTATCTATAGTATCATCCTATTCATTTTACATAAACATCATAAATAATTCATAAATAACATCACATAATAAACCAAATAAATAACTATCCATAATCATAAGCATCATATCCATAAAAAAACAAAAAAATCATCCATAAACATCATCACATGCCTAAGCTAAAGAGTTCACATCTCATAAGCATAAAGCATAAAACATGTCACCCATAAACCATGATCATAACCATAACCATAATCCGTAAACATCGAAACATCATATAAATCATGTCATCAAAATAAATAATACATATAACAATATATACATATACATACATACACATATAACAATATATATATATATATATATATATATATATATATATATATATGTATGTATATATATATATATGTATATATATATATATATGTATATATATATATGTATATATATATATGTATATATATATATTGTTTTATATATATATATATACATATACATACATATAACAATATACATATATACATATATATATATATATATATATATATATATATATATATGTATATGTATATATGTATGTATGTTTATGTATAAATATCAAAACATATCATGTCCTTGGGAAACCAGTACCATTGGCCCCTTTTGCACCTACACTACCACTACCATCTAGTGTTGGTATTCTTGGGATGCCTACATATCCACTACCTTCTTGACCTCCTATCACTATAGACATGGCCCACTGACTTGGATTCTCCATTGTTGTACCACCTATTAAACTAGATATGTACTCTCCCCATTAGGGCTATAATGGGCATTGTATTAGCACTATAGCCTCACAATACCTCAACTCCTCCACTTTTGCCAAGTACCATGCCATATGGATGGTACATAGTGGTCCTACTAGTGTTGCCACTACTTCTACCCTCTGTCTCAAGGTATCCCTCTCCTGATTCACCAAACCAAGTAAGATCCTAGCCTAATCTCTCTTAGCTATAATAGTGGCAACCTGACCCTATAAAGTCATAATTTAGCCCTATAATGTGACCACTTATCCCTATAAACCTACAATCTATGCTTGTGAAGTAGCCAATGCTACCCCTACCTATCCAGATAGACCACCACCTTGTACTTGTGCACTAGTTGGATCCAAATCCATGGCTTTTTGACCCCCTATCATCCCATCCAAAATTAGCCACTACATATCATGCCTATTACCATGTTACATAGCTATCAACAAAACCAACATCATTTATCCCTACTCTCATAGGTAGATCCTCATGGTCTAATACCACCTCCTTTGGTTGTGACTCAGGTAATAAAAACTCTGCATCCTCCCTCTTGTACCTCAAAAAATGACCTATGATCCTCTACACTAAGCCATAATACCTTTGAACTCTATAAAAATGGATGAGCTTATTCTCACCCTCTCTCCTCCTATAGATCCACATCAAGCTCTAAAATGATAAATTATGATAGTCATAGAGAGCCCACCTAGGGAAGCTAACATATGGCCTCCACACCACATCTCCCAAAACCAAACCCTCCAATGAATCCCTAAACTATTCAACATATCTATCACCTCTTCCATCTCTTATGAGGTCATAATCTCCCCTCTATCGTAGGAAACCCACTTTGTATTCCATTTATGTAAATCCATCCCATGATAGCCCCAATGGTCTTAAAACCCTAATATGCTCATATGACCAACAATGGAGCATAAGCCTCAAATTTATCCCATATCATCTATGAGCTCAAAATTCTTAGAGATCCTTGTATATCTAAACTAACAAAATTGGTGCCCACTCAAACACCATCCTCCCAAGAAACATCTCTACCAACACACCCAGTAGTAAACAAGGAAATCATCCACTACTCAAATTAGGTAATGCAAAATAGGACACTACCATCATCATCATGGTCATTAAATACCTATCATATATATCCCTTTGGTATAATGGCCCATAACGAAAACCACCTCAATGCCACCTAGCATGGGCCCGATCCTCACCATACAAAATTTCCATCTGCTTATCCCTCTCCTTACTCTCAATATGATAAATAGGCTCCCCTCAAATAGGTAGTAGTTTAATCCTATGAACATCCTCTAGTAGGATGGTCATCTCTCTTGTTGGTAGTAGGAAGGGGTTTGTGGTTAGATCCCATCTCTTGATGAGGGCCGCAATCATTGTTGCATCTCAAGACAAGTTTTGATAATGTCTCATAGCTTTGAGATTGACCTCCTCCATGTATGTCTAATCATCACCAGTCATCCCTCTAGATATCTCTATAAATATTCTTAGAACTTGATCCCTCATTTGGATCTGGTCTCATGCCTACAAATAAATCAAATTAGCACGTACTCTTCATTTTACCTACATCAACCTCTTTATCAACTTAAACCCACATAAATTAACCCATTCCAATACTACCCTAGTCTATCAAACCAAAATATAACATTTATATAACAAACATCTACCCTACCCCATAAAATTTTCAAACACCTAACTATATCAAAACTATCGAACTAATACCTAAATCTACCCAACAACCATATCAACCCTTCACTCCTACTTTAAAATTACCCTATCCTAATATACACTTAACTTTTTCACTAACCAAAACCCCTTTTTAACACATCCTACCCCAATCCCTTTCAACCATTTTTAAACCTTTTTTTCTATTAAATCTTACCTTCATCAAACACTCGATCACTGATGGTCCTTATGACCATCGATGGTCAAGTGAGTTCTTTCCATCGGTGGTCAACCACCAAAGGTCATGTTTGATCATTGATGGTCATTGTGTGTGACTGTCAGCTGCAAAAGACCTAACCTACATTCCTAAAAACTAACCAAAACAAACAAAATCAACACCTAAATCACCTCAATCTTCCCTTTACCCTATCCCTAACCCAAATCATCCTTTAATTTTAAATTTTACTTATTAATTTTCCTAATTTTACTCAAAACTCAAATTAGGGAAAAATCTCCCCAAATCTTACCAAAATAAACCACAACTACCCAAATTAAACTCCAAAATAATACAATTCAACTAACAACTACCCTAATCAATTAATATACATTTTTAAAACATCACCTACCTCATTCCTTAACCATTGTCAAGGATGGAGCCCTTGTCTAGCTACTTGATTGCATCCTTATTTTCCCTACATCTTATTCCTAGAAAATCACCTCAACCAAAACCTCTAACTAATAAACAACCTCCACCTCACAAAAACACTTAGTCAACCCTTTTAGCAAAACACCAAAGTGCCAAATCATCAAAGCAAGAAAAGCATGGAGGTCAAATTACCAAAAGTGAAAATGATTTTGTATTTTTACTTTTTATCTTTGACCTTTTAGGGTTCTCCTGTGATTGTTGATGGTTAGGGTGACCATCAACAATCAACCTTAGAACCCTTGACCATCAACAATCAGGGTATCACTTTTAAATTTTTTAGGCACCTATACTTAAGTGCTTATTTTTTGAGATCACCTACTCTCCCCCAAACCAAAACTTGATTTTTTTTTGAGATTACCCTTCTCTGACCAACCACCCAACCATGTCCACCTTGATGTTGGCCATTTTTGACATGAATAATTACATATTTCATGAGGAACCTTACATTGGTCTTTTTGACTATAATGACCAACCTTTCCATATTAAAAATTTGAATTTTCACACCTCATACACAAACAAACCATTTATGTTTTTCAAGGGATTACTTCCTACCTCAGATAATTATAAAACTAGTGACCCTATCTAGGAGACTTGATAGGAATGACCTAATCAACTATGACCAATGTACTCACTTGGTTACCCTGTCACTAGTCCTTCTATAACTAACCTTATTTTTACCAACATTGGTAACCTTAGTCTTTGCATGATCTTGGATATCGCACTTAGTCATATTTTGTGCATCTATTTTCATTTCAAATGCCCAACCACCGTTATCACCAACCTCATGACTCACCATACACCTTTTATCAAACCTCAAACTAATTTTGGTTTCACCTCATCAACTCTTGGTTTGAGGGGGAACATCTCATCCCATACTCAAGGTAATCAGACATTTTGACCAAATAATATATTTTTATTTTTGGGAAAATGTAGACACTATAAAATCATACTAGATGTCAAAATGCCTTGGGATACCTTAGGAACCACCTAAACCTTCTGGACTTACTAACCAACTTATTGGACCTTGGGCCTAGTTGGATATTTAGCTAACTAACTTAATAATGAACCTTAAACTAACATTTTTAATCTACTTTGACCAATATCCCTCTAGATACTCAACTGCCAATGGTCAGCCCAATCATTGACAGTTCGGTCTTTACCCTTCTAACACATCACTAGTATATGAGATAACAAGGCATAATTAAATATGTTCACCTTATCTAGTGCTAACGAACTCCCAAGCATCAAAATTATCACACCAACATACTAGGGAATTCCATCTATCTTTACCTATAAAAGGAGGGGAGTAGGAGGTGAAATGGATCTATCAACACAAGCATTTTTACACAAAGGTGTTCAAGCCTACAACCAACTAACCAATATTCTTCTAGAAATAAAGTAATAGCAATAGAGACCTAAAAATATACCTAAATTTCTATTGAGTTAAAGTACTATTACTCTACAAAAATAATTCTAGCTATCCACTATCAACCATTTAGCAAGTAGTAGGTATATCTTATACTTCTTCTTTGTTTGTTTCATTTTTGACTTTCCTACCCTAACCAAACCCTTCTACACTTAATTTTCCCACTCTAAAAACCTAAACAAATGCATAATTAATAATTAAAATAGTCTATAATTATTTTCTAAACACTCCCAAAAATCCATAGGCTTAACTTTTGATGCTTAACACAACCATCGATGGTCACCTTCAACCATCACGAAATTACCAATGATCAACTTAACTGTCAATAGCCATCCTAAAAACTGATAATCACTATGGTAAGAAATAATATAAAGTGTTATTTCTACCCATTTACCCTCAACCAAACCTAAATTTTTATGTCCCTACCTATTCACAGACCACTACTAGATTTTATGAACCTAACTTGATCTATTTTAGCACTAGTATTGACCCACTTTTACTATATTTAGTCATTTTATCTATCAAGCATTCATCTTCTTCTTGTATTTCATTTAAATTATTATTTTTTATTTTATGCAAGTAGTTTAGTTTTATCTCTTTCAACTTAATTTTTATCAAAGAGTGGATTGACAGCCTTCTAACAAGCTCACACTTCTTGGATCTAGCTCACACTAAACAGTCCACCTAACTATCTTTCTAACAACCCCTTTTGTTAGTACTTTTCTTATATATAGGTAATATTTCCAATACAAAAAGGATCTCTATACATTCATCTAGATCATGCATGCATAACAACCAGGTATTTAGACCACACCCTTATTACTAGTTTCTTATCTTCTTCCAAAATTAAGAAATGAGCAGAAATTAAGAGAAATATGTAAGGCACCTAGAACATAAATGCTCTGATACCACTTGTCAGGATCCAAATCCTCAATAAGATTACAATATGATTACCTTGTATAAGCAACTAAACATGGAATTATATCAGAATTAACAAGTAACTAGAATTCACAAATGGCACAGAATATGAAGACAATACACAATCTTGTATTAATACTCATGCCAGAAGGAAATACAATGAAGATGCCACAATCTTCCACACCTCTCAGATGTATAGATCTCTTTCCCTCAAGATTTCACTCTCCTACCAAAAATGGTCCCAACACACAATTCAAACACAGAGTTGGTGTTCACCTCCAACCAGTCAGTAATAACACTACCAGTACACAAGTACTCAAAGTACTTCAAGTAGATATCCCATGAACTTGCAACAACCTACAACTCAAATGATCTTACTTACCATGTAGAACTTCTCCCTGATCTTGCAACAACCTGTAGATCACCCTATTCTTACAATTGGAAGGATCTACCTTGCCTTCCTATATTGCTCTTAATTACAATACATGCCAATGGGTCTATAAATAGATCCCATACTAAACAATAACTTAGACTTCTAATTTACAATAATTAGACATGCAGCTCAAGACTCAAAATAGCCTTTACATGTAAACAATCAGTTTAACAAACTAATTATTCATGCAATGAATAGTTTTAGAACTGCACAGGCGACTGATGTTGGTCCCTGTCTGACTAGGGGTGACCGACATTGGCTGACTCCTACCGATGTCAGTTGCCCTTTGCACTGAAGATGACCGACATTGATTGCACTATCGACATCAGTATCCCTAGAACTCAGCAACCTCCTCCATGTCTGCATCAGTGAAGCTTTTAGCTCCACAACCTAACAATCTCCCACTTGGAGATAGATAGCTGCAATTGTACTTGTACCTGTACATCATCTAGTTTGTTTCCTGGCATTGTATCCCTCTTCAAGCTCAATATTTAAGACCAACCACCACAAATCCTATGGTGCACCTCCTATCATCCAAATCACCTACCACATCCTCATCTACAAACCTATGTAGAAAAGAACTTGACCCTGCATAGCATGTGCACCTACTACTGGTCCCTCTCAGATATCTGAGAATCCACTAAATTGCCCTCCAATGCTTCTTTCCTAGATTGACCATGAACTTGTTGACAATACCCACTGCTTGGGCAAACTCAGGACTAGTACATACCATGCACTTAACCTCATTATGTGAATCAGGACACTATTCATAGAACTGTCCAACCATCAGCATGCTAACTAGTTTCACACAATCATTTGGAGACAAAATCAACTTGTGACCTTCCATGTCTCTAAAACACACTCATGCCAAAGAATCTTGCTGCTCCCAGATTCCTCATGACACACCTCTAAACTAAATTTACCTTTAGTTTAGGAACTCCCTGCATATGTGACCCTGCAACAAGCACAACATACAGTAATAGGATAATGTAGCTAATATTATCCAACTTGGTAAAGAAAACACAATGGTTAAACCTCCATTGTCCTGCAGCTAACACAAGACCATATACCTTGGCCTTCCATCTCACATGTCCATTCCCGTTCTTCTTTATCCTAAAAATCCATTCATCTCTCAGTGCTTTCTTCTAGCTGGTAACTCCACCAAAAACTCTTGTTTGGTTCTTCTCCAAGGAATCACATTCCTCATCCATGCCAAACTCTCACTATTTCCTGGATTCTACCTGCTCTGCTTCTTTAATAACTTCCTAGTTATTGACCATCAGTGAGCAACAAGTAGTGTAAAGAAGGGAAATGATAAATTTGAGGCTTACTTACCCTTTCAGTCCTCCATATGGGTGTTTGAGACTCCTTGACAGCTTGCTGTCTGCCCAAAATCTGTCTCAATGACCGATGCTAGTCACATCTCAGTCTGCACCTGACTGAAATTGGTTCCATGTGACTACCTCATCACCGACATCAGTTCCCCCTTGACCGATGCCAATATTTATTTGTCTGGAGTCACCAACATTGGGTTGCACATAGCTGACGTCGGTACCTGTCTGGATGCCGACGTCAATTTTCTAACCGACGTCAGTCTCTATGTTTTACTTGTGAGCGATGACTTCTACCCATGAGCTCCTTTTGGATCAAACCCTTGTCCATATCAACCTTGCTCTGCTCAAAATTCTTCAGCCCCTTGCACTGATCTCCGTCCATCATCTTCTCCTTGAAAATCAAGGCTTTCATGTTCTTGTCACGAACATCAGATTTCTCAAGAAACGTCACTTTCTTCTTTTGTTAATAGAAATCTCGATCCATGCTTTTCAAATCCGAAAGCATACCTTTTGACTCAAGAACATGCATCCCCTTCTTATTCATGTGACCAAGCCTATTAAGCCACATCTTTGAATCTACAACTAAAGTAGATAAACCAGAAGAAGAATTAATAATACAAGTAGATAGATAAAGAGTACCTACTTTCTTACCTCTTGCTAAAACAAGTGCACCCTTGGAAACTTTCCAAGAGTCCGCTGTGAGAGTTACTGTGCAACCCTCATCACTCAACTTTCCAATAGAAATAAAATTCTACTTCAGGATTGGGATATGCATGACCTTCTTCAACACCCATGTGTTTCCCATCTGCAATTTCAGCTTCACTTTCCCTTTGCCAACCATTTGACAAGGCTTACCATCCCCTAAATAAATTTCTCCAAAGTCTCCCTAGACATACTCATGAAAAAATTCTCTATTTGGGGATGCATGGAAAGAGGCACCAGAATCTAAAACCCAAGATTCTACTTTATCCAAGGAACATACCAGAGCATCTTGTGCAACAATACTTGCAACATCTGCTTCTTCAGTTCCTTCTTGCTGATCTTCAACCAACCAACAATTTTTCTTTACATGCCCTTTCTTTCCACAATTCCAGTAGGTTATTCTACCATACCTAGATTTGGATCTCCTACCTATCTTGGACCTTGATCTCCCACGCTCAATCTTCTCTCTTTGCCTTCCCCTGCTTTCAACACTCAAAGCATTCCCTAATGATTTACCTGTGCTTTTCCTGTGAATTTCTTCATTCAAGATTACACTCACAACATCATCCACTTTTAAGATTTTTGAAGTAGATGCAATATTACTAAATGCCATTACCAAACTCTCCCAACTTTTAGGTAATGAGCATAAGATTAAGAGAGCCGTAATTTTATCATCAAAAACAATATTGATTGAATTTAACTAGTTTACCAAACCATGGAAATCACTAAGATGACTATGTACCGATCCACCTTCCTACATTTGCAAATTAAATAATTGCTTCATAAGAAATACCTTATTCGAAGCTAAGGGTTTTTCATATAAATTTTCCAAATATTCCATCAACTCTACCATTGTTTTAGCCTGAGATAAGTTGGAAATCATAGATGATGCAAGGCTCAACCTTATAGATCCCAGAGCCTTCCGGTCAAGAACCTCCCATTCTTTATCCTTCATATCCATGGGCTTGCATGCAACCCTACCCAATGGTAAGTACAAATCTTTTTGATACAGATAATCTTCTATCTGCATCCTCCATAATTGATAGTTCTTGCCATTAAACTTCTCCATTCATAGTTTACTTTCTTCTGCCATTGCTATACTCCCACTCAAACAGAAACCCCTGTGAGTGACCTGTAATCAACAAACACTAACCAGATCTGATACAACCTATTAGTAACCCAACCAAAAGCTCTGACACCACTTGTAAGGCACCTAGAACATAAATGCTCTGATACCACTTGTTAGGATCCAACTCCTCAATAAGAGTACAATATGATTACCTTGTATAAGCAACTAAACACAGAATTATACCAGAATTAACAAGTAACTAGAATTCACAAATTACATAGAATATGATAGACAATACACAATCTTGTATTAATACTCATGCCAGAAGGAAATACAATGAAGATGCCATAATCTTCCACACCTCTCAGATGTACAGATCTCTTTCCCTCAAGAGTTCACTCTCCTACCAAAAATGGTCCCAACACACAACTCAAACACAGAGTTGGTGTTCACCTCCAACCAGTCAGTAATAACACTGCCAGGACACAAGTACTCAAATTACTTCAAGTAGATCTCCCATGAACTTGCAAAAACCTACAACTCAAATGATCTTACTTACCATGTAGAACTTCTCCCTGATCTTGTAACAACCTGCAGATCACCCTGTTCTTACAATTGGAAGGATCTACCTTGCCTTCCTTTATTGCTCTTAATTACAATACATGCCAATGGGTCTATAAATAGATCCCATACTAAATAATAACTTAGACTTCTAATTTACAATAATTAGATACACAGCTCAAGACTCAAAATAGCCTTTTACATGCAAACAATCGGTTCAACAAACTAACTGTTCATGCAACAAACAGTTCTAAAATTGCACAGGCGACTGATGTCGGTCCCTGTCTGACTGGGGGTGACCGATATCGGCCGACTCTTGTCGATGTCGATTGCCCTTTGCACTGAAGATGACCGATGTCGGTTGCGCTGTCGATGCCGGTATCTCTGGAACTCAACAACCTCCTCCATGTTTGCATTAGTGAAGCTTTTAGCTCCACAACCTAACAAAATAATTTGTTCACACTCCATAAAATCATTCCTAATTGTCCATCCTAATCTTATCCTTGAATTCTAACCTATGAGAGAGGTCTAGGAGGGGGATTTGAGTCCTAATATTTTTTATTGATTCTTCGATAATCCTACTTGGTGGTGTTATAATTGTACTGAATATGCCTAGCCACCACCATAGACATATTTACCTTGTTCATCCTAGTATGAACTTTTATATCATTTAAGGTGTCTAGGAACACCTTGTCATGTGTATATAACACATAGACATAGTATATTTTTACCTTGGTACATCTACCACTATAAAATATTGAGAATGGTGAAGATAGGAAAAACATGAAAAATAATTTACAAACCTTTGATTAT
Organism: Torreya grandis; assembly: GCA_037957365.1. Taxonomy (NCBI): domain Eukaryota; kingdom Viridiplantae; phylum Streptophyta; class Pinopsida; order Cupressales; family Taxaceae; genus Torreya; species Torreya grandis. The sequence goes on from JARHVA010001017.1 coordinate 3,911,889, forward strand.
GCCAATCATCATGGTAGCTGACCCATCCAATTGTAGCACTCCTTCAGAATGAGGCTCATAATTCAAGTTCAATTTATCAACTATTTGTGTGGGCATGACATAATTAATATATCTACTATAAATAAGATAATTACTTACCAAAATATATCTAATGGTGATGGATAGATAGAATGGAGGAGATTTGTCTACCTTTTCAACCTTATTTGATTGTCCTTCACTAAGCTTCATGATGTTTGTCAAGGTTGCCTCTTTTCTATTAGGTTGTTTAGTTGACAAACTAAGCTTGGAAAGTTCTTTTTGAAGTAGGTTTTATTTTACATGTATTGCCAATGTATCCCACATTGATACATTCACATGATACCTTTTCATCTACTCTACAATGTTAGTGAAAGAACCACTAAATTTTGATTTTCCACTAGAAAGAATGATGTTGCCTACGACTTGAGAATTTTGATTTCATACTTCTAAAATTTTTATCTCTTTGAGATACTTGTGTATTTTTAATAACATTAGACTCACCTACCCTTTGAGATGTTTTAACATTCATTGATTGACCATTAGTATCCCCTTGAACTTATTCAACTACATTTCTCTTGATCTTTGTGATTGCAGCTGTAGGACTTGTATATATGCTTTCTTGTCCTTGATAATTGGAATCACATGAGTCATCTTGATTATAATTAACCAATGTAAACCCCATTTAATTACCCTTTACATTTGTTTCTCCTTCATTTGGTACCTCATCTTAAGTCATAACTAGCATAGTTCTCAAACTTGCCATGAAGGCTTGAATGAAGACTCATTCACATAGGAAGATGGATTATAAGGTTGATCCTATGAAGGTTTACTATCATTATCTTGGGTAAGGTTATTTTTAGTAGGAACTAATTCCCTTGAGTTCTAAGGAGCATTGGGATTATATCCATTGTAGGTGTTTGATTGAACTAGTTGTCCTTGACCTTGGGAATGACCTTAGAAAGATGGTCTACTGCTTTGATAGTTAGGATAAGACTAATCACATTAATAGTGGATTTGAAAATGCCTGATTTCTATTAGATAATACTATTTAGACCTAATATCTCTTGCTCCGTATCTCTCATCTTGTCTCCCTCATTAGACTTATTGGTTAACTAGGGGCATCAAGCTTATGTTTAAGTGTAGGAATGGGAGAAATAATAGGTGTAGGGGTTTGAAAATTAGGGAATAAAGGCATGGGAAGTCTTGGGTAAATATTCATAGCCTAAATAAAAAAATTCTCTGACCTAATGGACACTTCATAGGCATTAGGAAAAGTGTTACCTCCCATAGATTGTATCATCAGAGCAATGTCACTATCAAAAGATTTGAGATAATAAAGGAAAGCATGGTGGGTTTTGGGTCCTACCAAGATTGGGATCCTATCCCATGTCTTATAAAACCTTATCTTGAAGTCTTGAATGACTTATTTAGGTACTCTCCTTATCCTGGTTAGTTCCTTGATCAATGACAAGTTATCACTCTTATCCTCAAATCTTCTTCTCAATGCATATCCTAACTCATCCCATATGGTGATTGATTCAGGTGCCAATGTGTCATACCAATCAAGAGATTTTCCTTTGAAGGAGATAATAAAAAATATTATTTCAATGCTCTCCTCAATAATGTGATGGATATTATAAAATTTATCAATGTTTCTTATATGCTCAATAAGGGTAATGGTAGACACATTGATGTATGATGGGATATTTTTGAGGGAAGATATGGGGATATAATCATAGTGGGTAAGTATTAGAGGACTATATATATTGAAAGAAACAAAATTAAAGTTTTTTCCATAGTAGCTTTAGGATTTTTCAAGAATGGGGTAATCAAGAACTTTATTATGCATTTTTGACCAAAGTAGGACTTTTTTGGGTAAGGATGGGTGTTTTCAAATTTGCTTGTTTTGTATGAATATTGAGGAAGCTCTTGAAACTCAAAATGAATGCCTTTGGTGAGATACCTTATGCTTACCTTAGGCATGAAAGTGTGCACTAGTATGTAACCAAGACTCAAATATTGGAGTCACTAGATACTATAGGAAGTGGACTATTATAGCTCCTTATTGTTAATGTTAACATCTACCTTAAATAAACTTCTTAGAATTTAGGTCCCTTTGGGCATGCCAAAACTACTATAACCTAAATTTTCACCTTAGATAAGTCAAGTGGACCTTCTCAAATTTGGGATAACATGGGACTACCTCTATAAATTGGTAAGCTACTTCAAGAAATAAAACTATAGGTTTGAAATGGCTAGCTCCTTTGATCTATCTTTGAGGCTCACACACTACACTAGGATAATCACTATTAGGGTTAAAATGGGAATTAGGAAACATAAAGTAACCTAAAATGATGAAGGTGATATACCAAAGTTAAGTCCATAAAACACACTTGCATCTACACTGACCTCAACTCAGTGTTATTATAACATAATTACATCTCATAGAGGTATAGTGTTATGCATATCTAGAGGTGGGTGAAAATAAGGTATAATCCTAGACACTACTAATCACTCTCACACTTCAAAAAATAATTAACAAACATATACACTTCATGAGACTTGTTACAAGAGATATCACTCAAACAAAACATGCAAGAGTAGAATGTAAGCGAGGAGAAGACATTCATCACTTTTCAACCACATAGACCAATTGACATACTTAGCAAAGAGATTTCAAAGAGAAAATGAAATTCAAAATATTTATTAAAATTCAAATCAAGATGTCAAACTAAAAGTGCTTCACCATACAAATTATGGATCCACTACAAAGCTAAAAAGGCTTGCATATATAACATAGGAGAGGAGAGAGAAGAAGAGAAGTGGAAGGGTCACAAAGCCAAGTGTCAAGACTTAGAAACTAATTAAGATTAAAAATAATGAGTTGGAAAAGAGGTCAAGAATTTATCTTTAACATGTGTCAATATAAAACATAACATCTTCCTTAAGTTGGTGTATAACTCTTCATTGTCTTACTTGAAACTGCCTTAATGAAGAAGAGTCACTTGATTTCTTGAAATTGACTTAAAAGTCCTTGACACATATGACATAACATGAGAATTTGGAAAAAAGATAGTGATAGTCATATATGCCTCTCTAACTGATAAACTCCCCTTTGTCACTTGTCATTCACTCTCTATCAATTTTTCATTAGCTCTCTTAGGCCTGATTCATACACTTATCATTATGGTGACCTACATGTTCATGGAAGCTCATTTTAAAGGTGTTAGAAAACTCAATTAGACCTTTTTTATTCTCTGGTCTATCAAATACTTTAAGAATATTTAACATCACTCTTTTCACTATCACACTTAGGCAGTCACTTTTCTTTCTCACTATCCTATTCAGACTACTTGCAATGAAAATATTAGCAGAGATAATTTCATGCATCACTGAGGTGAGATATGAGTATGTGGAGTTAGAACCAGTACCTACACATATATTATAATGACTTTCATTTAAAAATTACCTTTTTTACCTGTAAATCAACCCAAATATTGAAAAAAACCCATATTTTGACCTTTTTGTATAGGTGATGGTATGGATAAACTAAGTGTTAAAGAGCCTAGGAGAGTGATAAACATGTATAACATAATTTCAATGCCAATTGGCCATTTTTAGATGCATATCACTTTATATTTTTTCCATTGGGTTCATACAAGGGTTTTATGAGGGGTGGATTCTTAGTAATGATTCATAAATATCGACATTTAACCTTAAAATAAATTCTACTAAGATTAAGTTAAAGACCCCCCTCAACTATCCTAGCTACTCTAGGAACCATGCACACCATCTATATACATATGAGCAAATGTAATTGACTCTAGAGATCCTTCTATACATTTTGAGTAAGATTTAAAAAGGATTAGGCCAAAATGACCAATCTTATATTGTTTTCTATAACTTATTGGATCTTACTAGTCCTTCACTTTCCCCTAAAAGTCCTTAATTTGCTTTGAGATATCTCATGATCATATGAATGGAGTTTGGAAGCCTAAGGGTTTAGGCCTAGTTTACAAGATAGTATATTTGGGTGTATGATCACATCTAATTTTTTCCAATAGATGTTTCTCAACCTTCATTTACATCTAATTCAACTATGTATATCATCCAATGGTCACTCAAGACTCTCCATTTTTCCTTTTCATCTTTCATGCATTAGGTCTGTAGGTTACTTGATTGTGGAGTGCCCTCTATATAAGAAAAAATAGAGGAAACTTAAAATATGATTTTGATTAATCTAATACCATGGAGGCATTTATCCACTCATGTTGACCAATTATATCAATTTTTAGAGCTACATCATACCTCTAGACCCTTCCATGTTCTAAAAACAACTATTATGTAGACCATAGTGTTCACTCCTAACATAATGAGGATATTTTTTCCTATCCTTCCATGTTCACACATGAAATCAGACTTCAATCCATATGATAAGTATTTTCATACTCTTCAAAACCACATACACCACTTAGTTTACTTAGATCAATGAAAACAAAAATGGAAAACTGAGGTGTTGGGGATGTGTAAGTAGTTTAAAGGCATCAACAATCTTAAAGATTATTCATAGAGTAAATACCAATAAGATATAAAATATGGACATGGAATATAAGTACATAAATAATAATAACTTCCACCATATGCATTCACTCCAATTCTCATCCTCTTATCCATATTGAATGAAAACCCTTGACCTCTCTCGACCTACCTAAGAGAGTGATGACAGAGATAGACTAGTTTTTAGTGGTTTTGAACATGTTGAAGATTTTTGCACGTGAAATTAACCCATTTGAATTTTAATACACTTCCTTGAATCATTTACATGTTCCATATGTGTCATCCAATCTATATAACTACCTAAAGCTACCTTTTTATACTTGATCTCTTTCTTTGTACATTGAGCCTACATTTTTTTAGTTTCAAAACTGACCCTGGAACTTACCTCATATTAGACACATTATCATACCTCTTAAAACATATGAAATATATTAGGGAGTTTATAAAAATTCTATAATATTCATTAGGTGTTTCCCTAATTGATAGCCTTCTTCATGACACTTGAAATCATCATTTATAGTCATGCATTGGTCTTTTAGGCCTCATTCTTCACATGTGTCATATTTCTCAACCAAATACATGTAAGAGGTGTTAATAAACCTATATATGACCAATTTTCCTTCCACTCCATGAATTATAACTTTAAAATATCCAAAATTGGACTTCTCATCTTCTCACTAGGTAGTCACTTCTCATTATCATTATCCACCTAAGACTGCCTAAAATGAACTATGTAGTAGAGATGTTTATATTATTATCTGAATTTATAAATGTATTTATGGAGTTTTAATAAGTCCTGATATACCTCATACATTTAATCTCATCTATTCAAACTCTTTTGAACCTAAAAAACACTCAAAAACATGAAAAAAACCTTGTTTCAAACTTTTCATACAACTAAGGTAAAAACCAATTGGATGGAAAGAAGATTCGAAGAGTTCAAAACATGTTAAAATAATTTTCATGGCCAAATTACCTCTTATGGATGAGTCTCAAGTTATATTTCCTTCATCAGGTCTTATATAGGGTTTTAGATGTTTAGGACTGTTAATGATTGTTCATAAAAGTTAGATGCCTAAATTTTGAACAAATTCCACAGAGTTGTGGTATAGGACCCCCTTCAACTCTTGAAAAGTGATTGAGGCACCATGAAATTATTCCATATAGATACGAGTTAAAATTACCCTCAAGCTCCTTGATTTCATTATGTATACCCTTGAGATGGTTTTAGGTCAGAAGTGAATCCTCTGAGTGGTTTCCTAAACATTGATGGCTTCAATCAACCTTTTACCTCCCCTTGAATTATCTCAACTAAACTAGAATGGTCATATGTCCTTATAAGTTAAAAATACCCTTTTAGGGCTTAGAACTATTTCTAGGCCTAATAGGCCTGACTATGTTTCATTATCCAAGTCTACCTTTGAGTGGTTTCCAGCATTTGAAGGTGACTATTCATGTTTAGACACCTTTAATTCAACTCCTTACCTCATTTTATGGTGTTCCAAAACTGATCATGTCATCTATCTCTCCTTCACATACTTTTTATACACTCTTGCCTTGACTATGAGTGCCCTTTGTTTAAGATAAAAAAAACTCAACATCATAATCTCTCAAGACTGGCTTCTCAAACCTAGTGACTGTGTAGGGTCTAGAACCTTAGGCTAAGTGACAATTTATAAACTTTCCTTTGCTCTATTTTTCTTCTCTTAGAGTCTCATAGAGTTGACATTACCACTATGAAGGTAGTCTCAATCATGTTCATCCATCATACACCCTTACTAACCTTCAAATTGCTCTTTTCATTAGCCTAATCTAGTTTGTTTACTATAGTAGACTATTGGTACTTATCTCAATTGAGATTTGAGGTTTCCTATAGGTGATGCTCATGTTTAGACATGGTGTTTCATGTCTAGGTTCTTATTAAAGTATCTGAGCTCATTTCACAATTAAACATATTAATATCATGCATTAGAGCTTTCCAACATCCAAACTACCTACTTTTAATATACTCTCAGTCTATAATTAGACTGTAGGTGACATTTTGAGAGAAAAATAGACCCATTTAGGTGGTGATATACTCCTTAACACTAGATTTCATCTTCTCTAATCCTTATTTTGAGTCATTATCCTTATTTCACTCTTATGTGAGATTTTATCATGCATAAAAACCATGTTTTCACCCTATACCATCATTATGTTATAGGTTTGCATTATCAAGTTTCTCTTTGTTTCAAATATCACTGAATAGCTAGAGTGGAAACCTTCCTACATTGGAAACTTGTTTACATTATCCTTTTTTGATCAAACAACTACCTTTCTCATGTCAAGACATTACTCTAGGTTTGGACTACATGAGGGAAACCACTTAGATTGCCTAGACCTTAAGACACTCTACCAAGGAAAGACATAGTATATGAGAAAAACATGATTTAAATAAACTAAGGTAAAGTGTCTCAACTATAACAATCAAAACTTGTGAACAAGGCCTTAGGTTTGTCTATAATGTAATGACTTTAACATTATCACCATGATGCTTTTATAAATTCTTAGACCTCCATCAAGGTTTCAAATGGGTTCACACATCTCCCATTTCAACACTAATCAAACATCTATGGGAGTTCGCATCAAATCACTATGTGAGCTACCTATAAGTGAAGATATTCTTTAAACAATACATGTTGAATTAGTTTTCATAACCAATATATACCCTTTGGAATAGATCAATATGATTATTTACACCTTGAGACTCTTCTCACCATGTTGAAACCTCCTTATTTCAACAATCATGATTGATCAGGGTTTCTTTCACCTGACTATAGGTGAATATTATAGGAAATCTGACTATGTGTGCATGTTAGACCTTGTACTTCATATAAAATGTTCTTTATACCAAACTTTAAGAAATATATTTTATCATCATGTTATTTGAGGTTATAAACACTAATTATACACCTTTTTTCTAAAGACTAATTAGAAAAACAAGCTTTATAATAGGTGAGACACTATCTTTAGAACTCAATAGAGCCTTTTACTAGTAATATGAGGTGTTTTTACCAAATTATTTACACTACACATGAAAAATCTAATGAGGATCACATGATAAATTTAGTCACACTCTCCAAAATCACGTATAATACTTAGTTTTCAAATATCAATCTAGATAGAGGAGAAAATTGAAGGTCATAGGGATGTATAGGAAAAAAAGAGGAGCAAACCTTCTTATAAATGGTTCATAGAGCTTAGGAAACCAAACCTAGAACTCTAATCATGAGTTTTAAGTAAACATATAGTACTATCATCCCTTAAAATCACTTGCTCTGAATCAACTCCTCTTGGCCATACCAAACTGAAATTGGTTAACCATTTTTGCTTGTCTAGGAGAGCAATAGGAAAGATAGGTCAATCTCTTCCCTTTTTAGACCTATAAAAGTTTATTTAATGTGGAAATGAACTATATGAATTTAAAGAGACATTCAAAAGTCACCACATGTGCCAAATGTGTTGTACAAGATGTACAAATGCTTGACACTGCCTAAAACTACCCGATCTTCTTGCTTTCAACATTGTACCTAAATTTGTTAGTCCAAAACTACTATTTATGACATGAATTTGACATATATAATGTTATATATGCTTTTGAAACATTTTTTTATGGTAAACCCATACAATTTCAATAAGTGACCCAAAAATGATCTTATAGTGACATAAGACAAACCATACAACTATGACAAAGCTAAAACACATTATAAATGACCTCATAAGACCATGGTATACATTTTCCACCTTAGAAAACCCCTATATCAAGTTTTAATATATATGGGGTTAACCTAAGTTGACTTGTGGTCAAATTAGTCAACATTTTAGTTATTTCCTAGGGGTAGCAGGCTAGCTATGCTAAAGACTAGTAGACTTATCCTATCCATTAGGCTATTGGGTCACCTATACACTACACTAGAAACTTAATTGCCTCTAAAATAACACCAAAACACACCAAACAATAATAAATAACATATAAGACCACACATCAAGGAAATACACACTTGTGTTCTCAAGAACATTTAGGGAAAACACACATAACATAACCAAAACACACCTATCCTAGTATGTAAAAGACCTCAAACACTTGAGGTGAAGAAAAAATCACCCTTACTTCAACTAGGGTCAAAAATAGTACTTCTTGTATCATTATTTCTCCATGAAATAAATCCATCATGTGAATCATACTTATCAACAAACACTTATGTAGATGGTCAAAAGACTTACCATCTTTAGATCCTTTATTGACTACAAATATGTCATTTGGAGATTTCAAGGACATTCCATTAAGCCTCCCAAGAATCTTGTTTGAACTTGTAGCTTTCTTGAGATCTATCATGTCCAATTAGAAATCTTCAAAATAAAACTTAGGAGTGATCAAAGTTACCTCAACATTACTATCTTCAAGGACATGATGTACTTGATGTTCAGAACCATCAAGCTTATCTTATTTCTATTTCAATACATGTGAAAATGGTTCAACCTTAGGTTGAGGTATTGACTGCTCCTCAAACATAATATTTTTTGCTTTATCTTCACTTGATTCCTCTATGACTATAGCCTCTTGGATAGTAGTTTAACATTCATCTTTATGCTTGATAAGACACTCTAATTCATATTTTTTAGGCTCATAAAAAAACCTACTATCAGATTCATGCTTCTTTGGAGGGAAAGTAGACTTACACAACTACTCAAATTCTTGAACTATGACATTTAATTGTTACCATAGGTCATATTCTTCTTCATGGCTATCATTTTCATGGACTCTTTTATCTTGTGTAGGTAGAATAGAATTGTTCTCTTGATCATATTGATCTAACATGTTTTATAAACCATCATCATCATGTAAATGAATAAGGTAATTACCCTCAACAACTTGTGAAAAAGAATCTTCAATGCTTACCTTAGAATGTTCCTCACCTTCCTCATGGATGATGTATGTGCCAAGATCAATTTCCACAAAAAAAGTGTATGTATCAGATTTATAAGTGTCAATACCATACTCATCTAGGATCATATAAGATATTCACTCAATCTTAGAGGATGCTCCATCATCCATAGCAGACTCTTCTTGATCATTAATGACACAATTTAGATTGGAGCTTACTTTTACATAGGTCTCAATATGAAAATTAGCTAATGATTGAGTTCTAATGGTTATGATTGTTCCATACCTTGTCTTTAAGGCCAATAAAGACCAATCAACTGAGAGGTAGCCTCTATCTTGGCTATGAAATCCCTTAAGAGGCATATAGCAAAGTGAGTAGGCACGTCAATAATTATTATATATTTAAGAATAGGAAAGCTTTGATAATCATTAAGTAAAACTATAAACCCTTTAATAAGTCCCACAAACTTAGTTGGTGTCTCATCAATTTAAATCACTCCCTTACTATATGGTTCATATTTCAAACCCAATTTATCTGCCACAAGCTTAGGCATCACTGAGGTACTAACTCCACTATCTACAATGTAGATGTGAATAATTTTGTCTCCCAAAATAATATTGAGGTAGAAGGGTGGAGGATTTTCATATTTTGAAGAGGGTTCAAAAATGTGAGTATGAGAATTAGTGATGGAAACATTACCATCATGTCTTGATGGTTGAGGACTAAGGTGAATTTGAGATAGCCACTCTTGAAGGAGCTCTTTTTAATGGGGTAAGTGAAGAATTTAGCAAAGAGAGATACTAGTATTATCACTCTTAAAAGAATAAATTTTTAAAAAAAAAGAACACTTACCTTTTCATTCATACTTGAAGGAAAATAAGTGCCTTGAGCTTGAGTCATTGGAACACTTTAAGTCACCCTTCCAACATTTTGATTTGAAATGGGTGCAAAAATTGTAGGGACTGTCACACTTGGACTCACACCTTGATACCTTGTAGGAGGATTACTTTAACTTGTGTCAAAACCATTATCATCTCATAAATCCATTTTCTTAGATATGGTATTAACTATAACTAAACTATTTTTATTGAGGAAAAATGTATCTTCAAATAGAAAGTTTTCAAGGTTCACCTTTTGGGGCTGCCATCCTTCATTTTATTACATGAAATTATCATTTTCTATTGATACAGTAGGAGTAAATCCTCCTTGAGTAACCAAATATTTATCCCCACATTTATTTTCATCCATGAACTATCCTTGCTACCATTCTTATCCTTAGACCAAGTTAATATGAATTGGGACCATGGCTCTTGTGTTGGAATTAGAGGTTGGGTTATATGCATTAGATGGCCTACTGATGTTAAGTTGTTTTTGACCTCTCTCTTGATTGTATTATTGAGGTGGGAACCTATTTAATTTTTGAGGATAGGGGTAGGGGATTTGGTTAAATCCATAGTATATATTAAGTTTCCTGACTTGGGCCTCTAAGGCTTCAAACCTTGCCTCCCAATTAATAACATATTTTGCCTTCTTAGGGGAAATTCTATACTTGGTATTTACACTTGGAGTAGCAATAGACATATTAGGCATAAAAGGCATGAATACTTTTGGAGGTAATTTTATAGCTTGTATCAGGCCATTCTCAGCTCTAATGGTAAGGTCATAAGCTTCAAGTAAGGTGTAACCACCCATGGATTATAACATGATAGCTATGTCAATTTTAATAGTCATTAGATATGTAGAGAACACAAAGCTTTCAGGTGGTCTCATTAGAGGAGTTAACCTATACCATGTCCTTTATAATCTCTCATTAAATTCATGCATTGTATTCTTGGGACCTCTTTGAATCACATTCAGCTGGTGGATAAGTGATGGGTGATCAATTTCATCTTTAAACCTTGAGGTTAGAAAATCTCCAAAATCATCCCAAATGGTTATACACCCTCTAGGAAATGTCCTATACCATTCATGTGCTTTACCTCTAAGGGACATGTAAATTAGTCTAATTTTAATATTGAATTTAGTGACATTTTAAAAAATACAGAAGTTAAAGATGTCCCTAATATGTTCACTAGGGGTGACATGACCTTCACCATTTAAAAGTGTGAACACTTTTGGTAGCATTAGTGGGTATATAATCATATGAATTGAGTGTGTGGGATTTTTAGTGTTAAAGTATATGAAGGAATGATACCTGGTCATGTTATCCTCAAGTTCCTTTTCACTCTCTTGATCTTATTGGCTTGTAAAGTCTTCTTGTTATTCAAAGGTCAAGATAGGTTGAGGATGTTTAACTTCAAGAGGAATTTCAAGTTGGAGGAGTGGTTTTATGGGGTTGATACCTCTACTAGTAGATGAAATAGTAAGTACCATTAATTATGAACAATTAATTGATAAAAATTGGTCTAAAACCAAAAATTACCTTGAATGGAGTTGCAAAATGCTGAGTAGAACACCATATGTAACTGTGAAGTTATCAAGACCAGCATTCACCTTGACAAGATGCCCTTAAGAAAATGGTCCCACCAAGAACTCTATAACTATTTACACAAAATATTTCACCCTAGAGATGGTTGTTTAATCTTACTCTAATATTTGGTTAACATTGGATTAACTCTAGGCCTGTGAGTTGCCTATACTAGAGGTAAACCTCTAGGTTTAAGTGCTAGCTCCCTATATTTCTCTTTGCTTGCTTATCACCTAAAATAATTTATTGATTAGATGAAAAAGGATAGAATTAACATGAAAATAAAATTATATAATGAGTTTATACACTATAAATATCTCCACAAGACTACCATACAAGTGCACTATGAAACATGACACATAACACTAGTCTCAAAATCCTGAATTGCTCTAACATTAGTATTTCAAACATAGATGTGATACGCATTATAATAATCAAGGTTAGTAAACCATATGTTAAATTTTAGACACTAGGGCTACTCTTTACACTTAGAGATATAAAAATTCACTAGCTACACTTCATGTGACCTCTTAGAGGGAAAACAACTTGCGTTAAACATGGAATAACAAAGAAAAAGTAAGGATAGATACTAATCACTTGACATTTAACTTCAAACACTTAGAAAATAAGTTGATGAGATAAAAATAAATTTTAAAATATTTATTTAAAACTAAAAATATAATATAAAACCATTAGGGCTTCACTGTATTAGGTGTGGATTTGATTATAAAAGCCAAAATGACTTGTATTTATAGCATATGTAAGAAGAAAGAAAAGAGGTGAATTCCAAACGTCACAAGAAAATTTTTTAATTGTGAGAAATAATTATATTTAATAACAATTGAGTTTTAAATAGGCCATAAAGGTTTTCTTAGACTAGTGTCTAGCTAAAGTGTGATAAACTCTCCAAAACTAGCGTAGAGACCTTCAACTGCCTTCTTGAAAGTGCCTTCATCATGAATCATCTCTTGAGTGATTGAAACTAGAATAGGTAGAGATAAAACATATGAAATGTCTTAGGGAGGTTGGAAACATGATATGAAAGTCATCAGATGCTTCCCTAACTAATATCCTTCTTCGTGATATGTGTACTCACCATATGCAATCATTCATTGGTCTTCTAAGCCTCATTCTTCACATTTGTCATCCAAGTGGCCTTTAGTTTCATAAAAAACTCCATGGAATAGGTGTTATGACACCATTATATAACCCATTTTACTTCCACTCCATTTTTTAGACCTTAATAAGATCCAAAATTAGACTTCTCATCTTCTCACTAGGCAGTAACTTCTCATTCTCGTTATCAGCCTAAGACTGCCTGAAATGAAATATGTAGTAGAGATTTTTATATGATTATATAATGTGATAAATATATTTAAATATTTATAATAATTCCCCATAGCCTTATAGATTGAGTCTCATCTCTTCAAACTCTTCTGAACTTATAAAACACTCAAAAACATGCAAAAAACCTTATTTTTACCTTGTTTGTACAAGTAGGGTACAAAAAAATTGGATGGAAAGAATATTTGGAGAGTTTTATACATTTTTAAAGAATATTCATGGAAAAATTACCTCTTATGGATGCATCTCAAGTGATCTTTCCTTCATGGGGTCTTAGATAGGGTTTTAGATGCTTAGGACTATTAACAATTGTTCATAAAAGTTAGACATCAAATTTTTGAAAAAATTACATAAATTTGGGGTATAATAACCCCTTAAAATCTCCCCAAGTTTTTTATGAACCATGAAATTATTTTTTATAGATATGAGTGTTTTAAAATGACCCTCAAGCTCTTTGAGTGCATTATAAACACCCCTAAGATGGTTTTAGGCTAGAAGGGAACCCTCTGAGTGGTTTCCAAAACATTTATGGCTTAAATAAACCTTATACATCCACTTTAATTCTATAAAATAAAATGGAATGGTCATATGTCCTTAGAAGTGAAACTAGACCCCTATAGGGCTTAGACCTATTTCTAGGCCTAATAGGCATGACTATGTTACATTATCGAAAACCACCCCTGAGTGGTTTATATCATCTTTAAGTGAATATTTATGTTTATAAACCTATAATTAAACTACTTACCACATTATATGGTGGTCCAAGATTACTCATGTCATCTATCTCATTCACATACTCTGCCTATAGTCTTGCCTTGACTAGGAATGCCCTTTATCTAAGAAAAAATAGAGGGAATATCCCTATTTTCTTAGTAAAAATGAGACCATGGGAGGGTATAATAGGTCATGAGGACCTTATAAACCAAAATTTATGGTTGGATTACACCAATATACCCCTCAACATCACAATATCTTAAGACTGGCTTCTTAAACCTAGTGACGGTGCAGGGTCTAGAACCTCAAACTGAGTGAGAAGTTAGAAACTTACCTTCGATATATTTTTATTCTATAAGAGTCTCATGGAGTTTAAATTACCACTATAAAGGTAGTATAAATAATATTCATTCATCATATACCCTTACTAACCTTCAAACTACTCTCTTCACTAGCCTAATCTAGTCTGTCTACTATAGTAGATTATAGGTACTTATCTCAATTGAGATTGGAGGTTTCCTATAGGTGATGTTCATATTTATACATGGTGTTTCATGTATATGTTATTTTTGGAGTATCTGAGATCATTTGATAGTTGAACATATTCATATCATTCCTTAGGGCTTGCCAACATCCAAACTACCTACTCCCAATATACTATCGGTCTACATTCAGACTATAGGTGATATTGTGAGAGAAAAAGGGACCCATGTAGGTGGTGATATGCTCCTTGAAATTATATTGCATCTTATTTGATCCTTATTTGAGACATTATCCCTATTTTACTCTTATGTGATCTCTTCTCATGCATAAAAACTATGTTCTCACCCTTATACCATCATTATGCTAGAGGTTTGCATTATCAAGGTTCTCTTTGTTTCAAATACCATTGAATATATAAAGTGGAAACTTGTTTGCATTAGAAAATTGTTTACATTATCCTATTTTAATCAAACAACCACATTTTACATGTTAATACATTTCTCTAGGTTTGGACTACATGAGGGAAATTGCTTAGACTTCCTAGACCTTAAGGCACTCTACCATGGAAAGGCATATTATATGGGAAAAACATGATTTAGAGAAACTAAGGTAAAGTGTCTCAATTGCAACATTCTAAAATTGTGAACAAGACCTTAGCTCTCTTTGTAATTTAATGACTTTACCATTGCCACCATGATGCTTTTTTACATTCTTAGACCTCCATCAAGGTTTCAAATCTGTTCACACATCTCCCATTTCAACACTATTTATATCTTTATGGGTGTTAGTATCAGATCACTGTTTGAGTTACTTGTAGGTGAAGATATTGTTTGAACACTATATGTTGAATTGGTTTTCATAAAAAATCTCTACCTTTTAAAATAGCTTAATCTGATTTTTTCCACCTTTGGAATCTTATCACCATGTTGAAACATAATTGTTTCATCAATCATGATTGATCAGGGTTTCTTTCACTTGATTATAGGTGAAAGTTGTAGGAAATATGACTATGTGTGCATGTTAGACCTTGTAATTCATATAGAACATTATTTAGACCATACTTTTAGAATTAAAATTGATCACCATGCTATTTGAAGTTATAAACACCAATTTTATACCTTTGTTCTGAAGACCAATTAGGAAAACAAGCTTTACAAGAGGTGAGACATTGTCTACAAAACTCAGTAAAGAATTCTAATAGCAAGATCAGGTGTTTTTTCTAAATTATTCACACCACACATGAAAACTATAATAAGAATCACATGATAAAGGTATTTACACTCTCCAAAATCATGTACAATACTTGGTTTTTAAAGATCAATACAAATAGAGGAGAAAAATTAAGGCCATGGGGATGTGCAAGTAGAAAAGAGGAACAGACTTTTTTAGCAATGGTTCATAGAGATCAAGCTACCAAACCTATAATTATTACTATGAATTTTAATTACACAAATATTACTATCATCCCTTAAAATCACTTTCTCTGAATTAACTCCTCCTAGCTATACCAAATTGAAACTAGTTGACCATTTTTGCTTGTCTAGGAGAGTGATAGGAAATATAGGTCAGTTAATTCCCTGTTTAGAGTTGTCAAATCTAATTGAACATGGAAATTAATTGAATTAATCCAAAGAGATAATATTAAAGTCACCACATGTGTCAAATGTGTTGTATAAGATGTATAATTACCTAAACCTATGCGATCTTTTTGCTTTCAACATTGCACTTACAATTTTCAATCCAAGGTTGTCATCTCTGACATGAATAAGATATATAAGATGTTAGATATGATTTTGAAACATTTTTATTCTATGAAAACCCTATAAAAGTTTAATAAGTGAGCCAAAAGTGATCTTAGAGTGACATAGGACAAATTATACAACTATAACAAAGCTAAAGCACATTACAAATGACCTCATAAGACCATGGTACACATTTTACACCCTATAAGACCCCTATAACATTTTTGACTTTATATGGGGCTGACCTAATTTTAATTGTGGTAAAATTAGTTAATATGTACAAGATAGTTATCCCATGAAACTTTCTCTATAATGTTATTAGGATCTACCTCAAGAATTCCATCATAATTCTCATGGAGTAAGTAATAAGTCTTTTCTCTTTAAGTCCATATTACTCAGCTCCCCACTAATCAAGATACAAATCAAATATTCAATCAATAATAGTTATAGGTTCTTGATCACTAGGGTGATCATCTTCCTCAATGACATTAAAATTCATGTTATAAGTATAAGGCACATATGGCTCTACATGAAAACTAGAAAGAGGCTCTGATTTGATTGTCACTTTTGCACAATATATAGTCCTAAATCCCATTAGGACCAGTCTAAATTCAAATAAATTCCAATATTAGTACTAAAATCTCTTGACAAATAAATTTAAAAATGAGGAGGCACATCTATCACTACAACATCTTGAAAAATGGTGAAGATAAGACAAACATGAAAAACAATTTTCAAACCTTTGATTATGCCAATGGTCTTAGCAACTAACCCATCCAATTATATCACTCCTTTAGAATGAGGATCATAATTAAAGTTTAATTTATTAGATACTTACTTGGGAATTACATAATTATGAGATCTACTATCAATAAGATAATTATGTACCAAGGCATCTCCAATGGTGATGGATAGATAAAATGGAGGAGGGTTGTCTACCTTTTTAACCTTGTTTGACTGCCCTTCACTGGGATTCATGGTGTTTGTCAAGGATGACTCTTTCCCACTAGGTTATCTAGTTTCCAAACTAATCTTGGATAACTCCTCTTGAAGTAGGTCTACTTGTCTAGGT
The DNA here is from genome assembly GCA_037957365.1 of Torreya grandis. NCBI lineage: Eukaryota > Viridiplantae > Streptophyta > Pinopsida > Cupressales > Taxaceae > Torreya > Torreya grandis. Next base: position 3,929,211 of record JARHVA010001017.1, read on the forward strand.
ATTTAAAATTTATCCCACATTGATACATTCACAAGAGACCTCTTCATCTACTCTATAATGTTAGTGAAAGAACCACTAACCTTTGCTTGTCAACTAAAAGGAATGGTGTTTCCTATGACTTGAGAATTATAAGGTATGAAATCACTTCTAACATTATGATCTCTTTGATCTACTTGTGTACTTTAAATTAAATTAGACATACCTTCCCTTTGAGATGTTTGAACATTCATTGATTGACCATTATCAGGCCCTTGAACTTCTTTAACTACCTATCTCTTGATCCTTATATTTTTAGCTATAGGACTTATATCTATGCTTGAATTCCATTGATAATTAATAGCACATGATTTTTCTTGATTCTAATTAACCAATTTAGACCCCACTTTATCACCCTTCCATTGGTTTCTCCTTCATTTGGTACCTCATCTTGAGTCATAGCTGGCATAGTTCCCAAACTTACCATAAAGGCTTGATTGAGGGAATCATTGACATAGGAAGATGGATCATAAGGTTTATCCCACAAAGCTTGACTATCATGATCTTGGGAAAGGTTATTTTGAGTAGTAACTAATGCCCTTGGGGTAGAAGAATCATTTGGATCATATCTATTATAGGTTTCTTATTGAACTAGTTATCCTTGACCTTGGGAATGACCTTGGAAATGTGACCTATTGCCTTGATTGTGATGTCCCTTACTTAGGGGCTCCTTTTTTATACAATTAAAGCTCTGATCTGGATACAAACTCACAAAATGTCAATTCAAATAAACAAATTACCACAATATAATTTCTTATTTATTTGCTCAGGCTATTACAACAAATCTCTGTCATGCACCTCAAAGAATATTATAATATGGTCTTAAAAACCTAATCTTATGCAAACTGGACATGAAACCTAAATTTTGGGAGTCTCAGCCTGCTGTGTCAAACACACAGTCACCGGTGTCAGTCGATATACTGCCAACGTCGGTCTCTGTAGGTCCTTTTCTACCGATGTCGGTCCTCAAACGGCCGATGTCGGTCACTGGGGATCTTTGTCTGCCGATGTCAGTATCTGCGTGGACCTGTACGGACTTCGTACGGCTACCAATTTAGCACAACCTATCTATTTGATCCCTGATCTAGAAATTTATGGTATCTAATACAACAGATCTCTCTCTGTATATTTTATTGAAACAAAACATAAACTAAATCAAGAAATACCTGGAAAGCTCTGTGATAAACTTCTGTGTGAAGTTATCTCTCAAATACCTATAATACTATGATAACTTTTGGGTGAAGCTATCTCTCAAACCTGAAACCTCTGTGATAACTTTTGGATGAAGCTATCTCTCAATTTGGTAATAGATCAACTGATATTTCATAGCCTCTAAATCGCACACAATGAAGAGTTGACGTTCTCCACTGCAAATGGAATCCTGGAGCCTTGGCTCAGTCTTCTCAGGGAAAACCCTTAGCAAAATCTGTCTTCAATTCAATAATTAATTCATACATAATCAATAATGGCCTCCATGTGAAACCCTTATACCCTCAAAAGATATGCTTGCCCTAATTAGGGTTTCTTAAATTAGCATTAGGGTTTCTAATTTAAAATTAGACCAAATAATTAATATTTGATTAAATCAATCAAATATTAATATCTCCCTCAATATACGTCAGATCCTCAAACCGATCAAAGCTGGTGAATCAGGGAGTGATTCTGCACATGACCATACCAAAATAAGGGTGCTCCACTGCATGTCAAATATCCCTAAATAATAGGAGCATCAAGTAAACATGTCTGAAAGACCTCGAATGAACGCCCACTGAAACCATTCTGCAAATTGAAGTTAAGCCAATCTCCATTATGACCCTCTATCCATCCTATTAGCCTATGAAGGTCGCATAATAGGCTAATCATGAATTCTATCAATGTCCTCTAAAAAAGGGATATGACATTGATAGTTAGGGGAGGATTGATTAGGTTGATAGTGTCTTTGGAATGGCCTTAATTTCTCCTCTTGGATAATCTTCTTTAAACCTATGATCTCTTACTCCATATCTCTCATCTCATTTGCCTCAGTAGACTTACTTGGTTAACTAGGGGTAGTAAGATTATACTTAGGTGTAGGAATGGGAGCAACAATAGGTGTAGGGGATTTAAAATTAGGGAATAAAGGCATGGGATGTCTTATGGAAATATTCCTAGCCCAAATAAAATAATTATCTACCCTAATGTCCACTTCATATGCATTAGGCAAAGTGTTACCTCCCATAGATTGTATCATCATAGCAATGTCACTATTAAAAGCTTTGAGATAGTAAAGGAAAGCATGGTGGGATATGGGTATTACCAAGATTGGGATACTATCTTATGTTTTTGAAAATAATGTTTTTTAGTCTTGAATGACTTCTTGATGTGCTCTCATTATGCTAGTCAACTACTCAATCAATGATAAGTTATCACTCTTGTCCTCAAATCTTCTTCTCAATGTATCTCCTAACTCATCTCATGTGGTGATTATTTTAGGTGCCAATGTGCCATACTAGTCAAGATATTTTCCTTTAAAGGAGATAGCCAATAATCTGATTGAAATTTTCTCCTCGATGATGTGATGTATATTACATAAGTTATCAATGTTTCTTATATTATCAATAGGGGTAATGGTAGACTCACTGATGTATGATCAAAAACTTTTGAGGGAAGATATGTGGATATCATCATGGTGGAAAAGTCTTAGAGGAATACATCCATTAAATGAAATAAAGGGAAATTTTATTACCATGGTATCTTTAGTAATTTTAAATAATGGGGTAATCAAGAACTTTGTTATGGGTTTGTGAGCAAGGTAGGACTTGTTTTGGTAAGGATGGGTGTTTTCAAATTTGCTTACTTTGTATGAATAATGAGGAAGATATTGAAACTCAAAAGGAATTCCTTTGGTGAGAGACCTTGTGTTTATCATAATCATGAAAGAGTGCACTAGTTTTCAACCAAGATTCAAATTTTAGAGTTAGAAAATATTTTAGGAAGTGGATGATTATAGCTCCTTGTTGTCAAGCTAGCATCCACCTTGAATAACTTTCTTGGAATTCAATTCCCACTGGGTGTGCCAAAACTATTATATCCCAAACCTTCACCCTAGAGAATTCAATTAAACCTTATAAAATTTGGGGAACATGAGACTACTTATACAAATAGGCAAACTACTTCAAGAGATAGACCACTACGTGTGAAAGGGCTAGCTCCCTTGATCTATCTTTTAGGCTCACACACTACACTAGGCTAATCAATTTTGGGGGTGAAAATGGAAGAAGGAAACATAAATAAACCTAAAATAATTAAGGTGATACACTAAAGATAAGTCCACAAAACACACTTGCTTTTTCACTAAGAAATGAGACTACTAAAATTGACCTCAACTCAATGTTATTATAGCATGAGTATATCTCATAGAGGTATATTTATATGGATATCCAGAGGTAAATGAAAATAAGGTCTGATCCTAGACACTTCTAATCCATCTCACACTTTAAAACACATGTGACAAATATATACACTTCATGAGACCTATTAGAAGAGATATCACTCACACAAAGCATGCAAGAGCAAAATGGAAGCAAGGAGAAGACATTCATTACTTGTCAACCACATAGACCATTGAAAATTATTAGGCAAGGGATTTATTAAGAAAATCAACTTTAGAATATTTATTTAAATTCAAATCAATATGTCAAATCATCAAGGATTCACCATACCAATTGTGGATCCATTACTAAGCCAAAAAGGCTTGCATATATAGAACATAGGAGATGAGAGAGAAGAAGAGAAGAGGAAGGGTCATAAGGTTAAGTGTAAATACTTGGAAACTAGTTATAATTTAAGAGAATGAGTTGAAAAAGAGGTCAAGAAGTTGTCTTGGACATGTGTCAATCTGAAACATAGCATCTTCCTCAAGTTGGCATAGAGATCTTCATTGTCTTACTTGAAACTAATTTGATGATGAAGAGTCACTTGATTTCTTAAAAATTACTTATAAATACTTGAAAAATATGTATTGACAAGGGAATTTGGAAATAAATATTGATATTCATCTATTCCTCTCTAACAGATGAACTACCCTTTATCACTTGTCATTCATTCTCTAAAAACTATTCACTAGCTCTCCTAAGCCCGATTCATACACTCATCATTATGGTGACCTACACATGTTAATGGAAGATAATTTTAGAGGTGTTAGACAACTAAATTAGACCTTATTTATCCTATATTATATCATAGACTTCAATAATATTCAACATCACTCTTCTCACTATCACACTTAGGTAGCCACTTTGCTTTCTCACTATCTTATTCAGATTACCTGTAATGAAAAGATTAGAAGAGTTAATTTGATGCATCAGTAAGGTGAGAGATTATTATGGGTAGTTATAACAACTCCATACTCTTACAATGACTTTCATTCACCAATTCCCTTTTATACCTACAAATCAACTCAAATCTTGTAGAAAACCTAGATTTTGGCTTATCTGTATAGGTTACAGTATAAATCAACTAAGTTTCAAATATCTTGGGAGAGTGATAAACATGTATAAAATAATTTAAAGTCTAATTAGACACTTATAGATGCATATCTAATGATCTTTTCTCCATTGATCTCATACAAGGGTTTTATGAGGGTTAGCTTCTTAGTGATGATTCATAAAATATGAATGCTTAAACATCAAAAAAGTTCCATTGAGATTAAGTTAAGGACCCCACTCAACTATCCATAACTAATATAGGGACCATGAACACCATCTGTATAGATATAAGCAAATTAAATTGGCTCTTGATCTCCTTTTATGTGTTCTAAGTAGGCTTGAGAAATGATTAGGCCAAAATGACCAATCCTATATTATTATTTGAAACCTACTAGATATTACCAGTCCTCCACTCTCCCCTAAAATTACTTGAGTCATTTTCAGAGAAATAATGATCATATGAATGTATTTTGGGAGCCTGAGGGTTTAGGCCTAGTTCTAAGCCTAGTCTGCAAGACTGTATATTTGGGTGTATGACCACAAATGAATGTTTCTAATGGATGTAGATGTTTATAAAACTTCATTTATATATAATTAAACTATTTATATCATCTAATGGTCACTCAAGACCCTCAATTTTTTCTTTTCACCTTTCATGCATTAGGTGTGCAGGATACTTGATTATGAAGTGCCCTCTATCTAAGATAAAATAGATGACACTTGCACTATTATTTTGAATAATATAGGAACATAGAGGTATTTATACACTCATTTTGAAAAAATTTACCAATTTTCATAGCTATATCATACTTCTAGACCCCTCAAACTTTCAAATTTCTCAAGATTGGCTTCTAGGACTGTGACTGTAGGCAAGGTTTTTAGGCAAAGTTGAACTTGTTATATATTCACTAGAGTCATAGTGTTTTCCATAATAACTTGATGATTTGAGATCTCCCTTCAAATATTCAAGTATATACATAGCCACCACTTTAATATTTGGTAATTCCTTAAGTCACCTAGGTAGATTGTATGCCTATGACTATGTAAGATTTGGGTAGGGCTTAAGAATCTTGATCTATGATTGTATTTTCTCATCTTTGGTTCTAGGGATAACATGGAAAAATGGTGTCATCAATCTAAGAATTAAATCTATATGTTCATCCCATTTTACCTCTACCCACCTTACCAAACTTGTATTCTCCATTTGTTAGGCTAATCTATAGTATGTGCTGACTATGTCAGCTATAGGTGTGCATATTAGGAAAACAAGTGATTCCTATAGGTGTTCATTTATGTGTGAACACTATGATTCTATCCTTTGGTTCTCTCCTTAGGTCACTGAGGTCATTAGGTCATATCAAACCTAAATTGAGCATCTATGCCTACATACCATGCTTCTCATCTCTCATCATCAATGAATTATGTTCCACTATAAACTATAAGTTCATTTTAGTTAAAATTTTATTTTATTTTTTTGAGTGTTTTCATCAATAAATTGACTGATTTGACAACCATTCCAACATCAATCTCACAACGTTTTATTGAATTAGCATGTTTATTTTAGGCTTAGGATATAATAATGAAGCCACTAGACTCACTCAGACATCATGAACTTTCACTAATAGGCGACATTGTATGAGGCAAGGTTCCCTTTTACAGAAGTTAAGGTAAGTTCTCCCGTTGAGAAACCTTATTCAATTCTTTGAACATAGATGATTGTGTATGTTGAATTGGTTCTCACAACTAATCTTTAATCCTTTAAATGGTTTAGTCTTACTATTGTTACCTTGAGAACCTCATCAAAACCTTGAAACTCCAATCTTCATTCATATGACTGTTGAAGGCTTATTTCCAACTATGGACTATAGGTGACAGTCATAAGAATGTTTATTGCATTATTAGACCTCCCCTTACTAACATTGAGCTTCTTTAGTATGAACCTTCAATGGATAAACTAACCACCATGATTTTAGAGGTTGAAACCAGTGCATTACCTTTGATATGAAGATACTTATAGGAAGATGAAACTCTACAACTAAAAACAACTATTTTTTAGACCATAATGTTCACTCCTAGCACAATGAGGATATTTATACCTATCCCTTTATTTAAGTAGTTTTTTATTTTCTTTTAAATTAAAATGTTTCTTACTAAAAACTCAAAATAACATAGGGTTTATGGGGAATACCTTTTGATTGGAAGGCATTGCACACCACTTTGAATCCAATGATAGTGGGAGATCTTTTTTGGTTAGAAAGGATAACCTTCACACATATAAATAATTGACAAAAATAAATTAATAAAAGAGATGGGTGGATTACCTGATCCAAGATCAGTTCTAGAAAGTGGTGCACTTATAAGGATGTCAATCCACTATTTATGCAATTAAGTGGATAAAATTGATAAAGATTACAAGATATATATGAAAGATAAAAGATATTACAAAATGATCTTTAAAATATATAGATCATATGAAAAATAACTTGATAAGATAAATGATATAAATAGATGCAAATGATTAAGATAAATAGTTATAGATTCTTTTATTAAGATTAATTCATGTTGTTAAAACCAACTTGGGTTCTAAAATAAAATAATAAAAACACAGAGTGATGAGCCCATAAAATAGCTCATTATATCCATAAAATAACATCATTTTTCTTTCATATAATGTGGATCTAAATGTAATTTCCAAACTTATGATTTATTTAGAATAAAGTAGCAAGTATATATCATGATTATGTCTATAGAATTCATTGTTATCTATTTGTTATCTATTACTAATGATTATTGAGAAAAATATGTCAATGTGCACATACAAAGTTCATACTAAGATAAAAATGATTCAAAGTATGAAGAGTAACCATTCAAGAATAAAGTTGAAGTAGTGTTAGAGTCTTCTATAATGGATCCATCATTTTGGTCAAGTTACATGCCTACTATAGACTCCTACAAGCTTGCTATAATATTTATGGATTACATCATAAACTTATACAGGCCTGCTACAATAGCTATGGATTACAACAAGCTTTATAAAATAGCTATAAATTACAATAGGCTTGTTATAGCATCTATAAATTACAACATTTTTACTATAGTAGCCATGAAGGACTAGCTATGGATTACATTAGATTAGATATTGACCAGTTATAGATTACATTAGACCATCTATAGGCCAGCTAAGGATTACATTAGATCATCTATGGATTACATCAGTTAGCTATGAATTTTTGTAGGCTTGCTACGGATTTCAATAGGCTTGCTATGGATTTTGAAGGTTGATATGGATTTCAATAGAACTGCTACAGACTTTAACAAAAATACTACAAACTTGTTTAAAAAATATTTATGAATATATTCTAATGTTCTAGCTATCATGAAGAATACTTTCCATTTAAATTCTTTCTATATGTATGTTTCTATGTATAGACTTTCCATTATAAATTACATTTAAATATATATTTATATAATTTTATTATAATAAATAGTTTTCTCCATATTTGGTGGGTACTGATATTATGTTGTAATATATTTTATTATTGGAATAAATATCTCTCTCAATATTTTATGAAGATTGAGATAGGATAGAGTATCATAGTTGTTACACCTAAATTAAGTGTCGGTTGGAAGCATGAAATTATAAATGTAACCTCCCACACCTGAATGAAAATTAATCAATCAATACACTTTTATTTTCATTATTTTGAGTAGTCTAATATGAAACCTATGTTTTAAGTGAAATCATCTTTTGAGAAATGAGTTGACCACTCATTCTAAGGAGATGGATCAATGTATTTATGTTTATTTCTTTATTATATAATTATATTTTTTGTTGTAAATTATTATTTTATTTCTTTGTTACTGTAATCATTTATTTTTGTATAATTTGTGTGAGCCTGTAAGTATTTTCATTTATTATCATTTATTTTTAATTTAGTAATTTACTTTTTGTAAGTGTGATTTACTTTCTACAAGTGTGATTTAATTTTTACAACTATGATATACTTTCTACAAGTGTGATTTGATTTTTGCAAGTGTGATTTTTAATTCTTGCATGTGTGGAGTGTGATAAAAGGAACCATTTGTCAAAGATTTGTTTCTCCTATTAGATATAGTCTTTAAACACTAACCCTAGATTGATAATATTAAATGAAGGGGATTTATGATCCCCATCATTTTTGGCATTATTGCTGAGGAACCATAGTGTTATTAGGAGATTTAGAATCTGCTAAAAAAATCCTAGTGAGGGGGAATATTTCTTTAGAAATTTTGTGACAGGAGATAGATAATGATTTTCTTAATATTTATTTTCTGCAACATAGATTAAAATTTATTTTTCTACGATTAGAGATTTTAGATTAAAAAATAAAAACAAAACCCCCAAAACTAACATTGTTGTGCTAGAAATAATAATTGTTAACATCATGAGGGAGGATTTAATTTTTGATGTAGGCGATGGAAATTAAATTATGAGACAACCAACAAGATGGAGAAAAGAACCTATTGCATGAGTTTTTGTAGTTATTCATAACGATAAATCTGGAGTAGATAATCCTATATCCCTATGATAAATATTTTTTGTTGTTTTCTATTTGATTAAAAAACACAAATAATTTACAGTAAGATAAGATTACATATAGTATTTTGATTGGGAATAAAATTTAAAAATGTCTAAAGTTTACGAAGAGATGGCTAAATTATACAAGGAGATGGCATTGCAATCCATGCACTTATTGAAGAAAGACTCTCGAGCTAAAATTATGTGGGGTATTCTATCTCCCAGATAAGCATATTTTATTTCCATAAATGATTCATATAGTAAGAATTGATCAAAATATTTAAAATAAAATAGTTGTATGATCTACTAAAAAGAACTGTCACTCCAACCAAAATTTTAGGGATTTCATCTAGTAAAGTGTTGCATATGAATTTCATCTAATTTGGTATGGGTGACCAATTTGTATGTATGTTAATGGTTTTAACCATTTTTTTACTAATTCATGTCAGGATTTGAAGAGATTCATATAAATAATTGCTAAATCAAGTCAATTCAATGGATGGAATACACAAATATAGCCTCCTATAATATTGCATACAATATCACCATGCACAGAAAGTTATTTAGAAAAAATTCCATGTGGATCAAAGAAGTTAAAAATAATAAGAATCCACATGTAAGGTAGAAGAAGATAAGGGTCATACAACAAATTTGATATAAATAGTTTTCATATTTATGAGTATGCAACATGCAATAACTTTGGCATCTAGATTTTGTGTGAGTCAATAACCATATTTCAAAATTTGTAAGTCTTACATAATCATTGTTTTTTATAAATTTTTATCATGTACAGTTTTTTGCTCTTAAATTAGGTGATTTAACTATTTTAATTTCTATTTTCTCTTAGAATCACTAAGTTTATATCAATTTTTTTAAATTTTTTTCTAAACTATATCCATAACTTTCGAAAGAAAATATAAATTGAAATATTCAAGAAATTTAATTACTTTAGCCTTAGTACTAGATGTTTATTTTGTTTTTTGTATTCATTGTCAAGTCTACTGAATGAGGAAGTTTTAAAAAAATTATGATGTTCTAAAAATAATCAGACCTTCATCCTAAGCGAGACTAGCATGCAAACCAAAAAATCAAATTTACATATAGTCATATGAGGCCAAAGATTTAATAAATTTTTAGTGTTGTAGATGCTATAAATAGGTAAAAATTACATGTTTTCAATAACTTGTCTCAAATAACATGAAATCATCCAAAAATCTTTAATGTTAAGCAAATATGTGGTTACAAAAATGGTAAATTGGGCCTGGCTTCAAGTTACCCCTTGACCCCACTAGAGGATGCCGCCCCTAGACCCCTGATTTATATTTTCCAGTGAAAAAGAAGATAGTGTAGAAGCTTGCTTAATATGATGCAAATCTAGGTCAAATTATAGATACAAAACATAGAGTTTTTAGCTGCAAGAAGAGGTATGCAAAATCTATTTATAACAAGGAAGCCAAGGACCTCCAACATTCAGTTATCTAGGTATATTTTTTAGTTTTTAGTTTCCATCAAATAGTTTAGAAATATCTTCCCTATAAAAATAATAGTTATTATTTTATGCATAATTCATGAATAAAAAAAATTGGTGACATTTCATTTCACTCATTTTCATCCATCTTCAGGAATTAGTTAAAACCATATCCACTTGCATAATCCTAAAACTTATTTGAGGATGTTCTTATTCTTCATAATAAAATCCCATTATAAATAATGTTAATTCTTAAATCATCAATAATTACTACATAGGTTGAATTGCATTCTTCCATATACATTCAAATATTCATCTTAACATTTTGTTGTTGGCATTTATATTTCTTTGACATTGTTGATATTATACTTGGATGGAAAGGTTTTGTTTATTTTTTATTTATAAAAGATATGTTCATTACAAGGAGTCATTCTAGAGATGAAAATTTTTGCCTATGATTTCAACATGAAATTGGCACATTATCCTAAATTTCTTTTGACAATAAGATGCAGTAGAATCAACAAGATTAATGCTAAAGAAATGCCAACATACAAAAAAAATTCTTGCTATAGTTGTAACCAGTATGAACATGCATAGAGTCTATAGATGACTTTTCCATATCATCAGTTTCATAAAATTAAAAAAATATAATAATAAAAACCTTCAGGTGTTGTTGGCAGTCTTGGTTTGAAAACTAGCTTGTTAGTGGACCAAGTGTTAGAATAAAGAGCCTTGATTAGCAAACCAGTTTACTAGTTAGTCAAGGGAAAAAACATAAAAAATAAATAGAATACAATTTATCTAATGAAACAATTGATGCTATTTTTTTTACATGGTTACTTACTTTTATGTTCTTATTTCTACCATAGCAAGACTGTGCTTTTCTCAACACTTTTCCTAACCATTTTTAGCTACCATGAAATAAGCAATGAAGACTGGAGATATGCTAATGTATTTAATTTACTATTTTATATTTAAATTTACTTATAAATTTTGTTATTACATGAATATCCACTCTTATAAACATCTTTGTTTTGGAAAAATGGACAAACTTCCATCTAATCTATGCAATCTCATTCCACTTCATTTGACATGCATGAGCTTAGTTGTGGGGGAGGATAATAAATTCGAAGATATAATAATTGGACTTATCTAAACATATAAAAATGGTTTAATATTTATCATGGTACATAATTTTGAAAGGAACAAGAATTTTTCTATGTCAAATATTATTTTGTGGTCAAAATAAATATGTATAGACATGTCAGGAAATTCTCAACATAAGAACCTACTCTCACCCCATTTTAAAATTAAAAAAAGTGGGGAGAGGATAGAATAAAATATGAAGAGACTAGCATGATAATTCCACATATGAACCTATGTCAAAAGGATAAAAAATAATATAAAGATAGTAGGAAAAAAATCCACATAAGAACCTGTCCGTAAATGTCCATTTTCATTGGCCACTTTTGTCTTAAATTTTAAAAGATAAATTTCATTATACTTGTAAAAATAAAATCAATTTGAGAATCCCATTTTAAGTATTAAGCTAAGTGTAATCCAGGCATATTTACCATGATGTTTTAAACAGTGGCATGCATGAGGACATGCATGAGATTCGATGTGGGGAAGATGATGAACCCATAAAATAGCTTATTATATCCATAAAATAACATCTTTTTTATTTCATAAGAAGTGGATTTCAATCTAGTTTTCAAACTTAAGGCTTATTTAGAATAAAATAGTAAGTATATATCATGGTTATGTCTTTAAAATTCATGATTATCTATTTGTTAGCTATTACTAATGATTATTAGAAAAAAATATGTCAACGAAAACATACATTTCATACTAAGATAAAAATGATTCAAAGTATGAAGAGTAACCATTCAAGAATAATGTTGAAGTAATATCATAGTCTTCTATAATGGATCCAACATTCTAGTCAAGTTACATGCCTACTATAGACTCTTACAAGCTTGATAAAGCAGTTATGAATTATATCATAGACTCCTATAAGCTTGATACATCAGCTATATATTACAATAGGCTTTCTACAATGGCTATGGATTACAATAGGCTTACTACAATAGTTATAGATTATAACAATGCTACAGACTAACTATAGATTACATCATATTAGCTACAAACTAGTTATGGATTACATTAAATCAGTTACAGACCATCTATGGATTACATCAAACTAGCTATGGATTACATCAGCCAGCTAAAATTTTAGTAGGCTTGCTTTAAATTTTAGTAGGCTTACTATGGATTTCATCAAGTTGCTACAGATTTTAACAAAACTAATATAGACTCCAACAAAATTTCTATAGAATTATTTGAAAAATATTTCTAAATGTATTCTAATCTTCCAACTATCATGAAGAATGCTTTCCATTTAAATTCTTTCTATATATACGTTTCTATGTATAGACTTTCTATTATATATTATATTCAGATATATATTTATGTAATTTTATTCCAATAAATAGCTCTCTTCATATTTATTGAGGATCAAGATTATGTTCTAATATATTTTATTATTGGAATAAATATTTCTCTCCATATTTTGTGGAGATTGAGATAAGATAGAGTATCATAGTTGTTATTCCTAAATCAGGTGTTCGTTGTGTTGGGTGAATATTTTGTCACCAGTGTACTGATGAGAAAAATAAGTCTGATCATCCATAGCAAGGGAGATTGGTCATCCAAAGCTGCAGGTTTACCACATACAATGAGGACAAATCTCTCCTCTCATCAAGGGGAGGATCCCTATAAGTATGAGGCAGTATATACTATATATATATGCAAAAAATAACACTCAGGGGTAGGATACACCATCCATCTCTCTTATTTCATAGATAATGTTCACAAATAAAGGAGAAAAATCCTGGTGAAAACACTGAAGGCACTTCTTTTCTTTCAGAAGTGTTCTTGTAGGGGACAGTAGGAGTTCTTTCAGGTAATGATAAATGACTGGTAACAAGGTGCAATAACCAGCATAATGAAGTGTAGCACAAATTCTCCACTTTAGTTGCCTAAAGAGTGAGATATGAAGAATAATGAGCGCACAAAGTCATCCCAAGGTCCTTTACACAAAAAATAGAAAAAGACAAACACACACTAAAGACAACTATGACAGCACAAAGTCTGAAAGTAACTGACTTCAGGACATCTTCCTTATCACTTCCACTAGTTCTGCTTATTAGATTAAATAAACAAGAATGCATCTAGAAGACAGACATAAGAACAATCTCCTATAATAGCACAAGCTATAACAACACAAAGTCTACAAGTAACTTGCTTTCTCATTTAGATAAAATAATATGAACAAAAATCTGAGCTCAAAGTCTCAGTGTTCGCCTTTCAATTTGGGCAAAGTTTTGCTTCTGTGATAAAAAAAGATATCCCTTAAAATAAATAAAGATATTACATTATATAGCAGCCAAGAAGGACTGGCACTTTGTTCCATGAAATGACCCATGCTGCATTCAATGCCTTGAATGCATTTTCAATTTTGTCAAGGAGGGCCATGTTGGAATCAGGCAATTACCTTAACTGTGGCATGCTAATTCATCTAATACATCTCTTCCTTAGTATGGACTATCTGGTCCTTTTCCTGGTGTCTACACAGTTGTCCCTTTGTATTTACTTCATGGAAGAAAAATAGGCCACATCTTTGATTTGGCGTGCTCAGAAGTCTACTTGATCCACTATTTCACCTACTAGAAATAACTCTCCTACAGATATTTCTGATATTTTGTATTATTTTCTCTTCCCTATAGTAATTAGGGCTCTCAGGGTCTCTTTTCAACTAGTTTCTTGTTTTACTTTTCAAATTCTGTGCCATATTCAAATATTAACAGATATTCCATCATCTTAAATTTGACATCTACAGGGACATCACTGCTTGCTACTTTTTTTAAACTATATTGAACCATGAACGTTTAAGGCTCCTTTTCATCTAAGTCTTTCAAAGCTTCTTTTTGTGTCTTTATCAAGCCTTTGGAACACTTTGAAGGGAAGGTGTCCCTTCGAGCTTTGGAAAAGGTCCTTTTTAAGCGTCAAGTGCCCCACCGCAAGGGTATCTACCCTTCAAGATATTTTAGGTGGCCTTTAGGCTTTAATTTCTTTGATGGGATATGTTTCTTTATTTCCTTAAGACAAAATGTCTAAAGGAATTCCTTCAGACAATTTGTTTGAAGGAAATCTGTCCTTGGCTCTGTGTCTTTATATTGGGAGCGCTCCATCTTTGACACGTGGCATGTTCCACTGCTATTAACCAGTGACACGTGACATCTTCCACTGCAAAATAGGTGAGGACACTTGGTAGCATCCATCTAACTTATAAGAGCTTTAGATACCTTTTGAGAGTCCTACAAAAGATGACACATGGTAGTTTCCACTAATTTTTTGAAACAGTGTAGAAACATTTGGGACTCATTTGGATTCATGCAGATGTAGACACTTACCACATTCTGCTTGTTTTTGTGACTTACTTGAGGCCCACCACAGTCATTACTCAATAGCTATGGATGTCGACACTTGGTGGCTTTCATCGAGTTTTACTAGGGACACGTAGAAACTTCCATAGCTTCTTAGAAACAAATTACAAACTTTTTGCTATTGCCACGTGGTAATTTTTGTGGGACTCTGAGAGAATCTTATTGAAAGAAGCTTTGAAACTTATCATAAGCTTGAAATGCAGACACTGACACTTGTCACACTCTATTGAGTTACGATGGGACACGTGGAAAATTTCATTTACTTTTAGCAACTCACCTAGATGATGACACTTGGAGTGCTTTGCTTATTTTTAGCCACTCGCCTGGAGCCCACCACAGTCTTTACAAAACAAAAGGGAGAAATTATGGATGTTGACACTTGACGGTTTTCACTGAGATTTACAAGGGACATGTGGCATCTTCCATTGCATCATATTAAAACCTTCCATCATCAACACTTGGCACTCTCTGTGTGACTTTGAGACTTAGACAAAACCCATGCAAAATGAAAAAAACCCACGTGTTAAACCTTAGAACTATCGAACCTATTGAACTAGCTAATTTCAAGCCTATAGAGTCAGTAGTTTTGAATTTGCAGAGTCCGTAGAAATTTGAAAAGGCTTGAATGATAAAGCATTTGAAGGCTCAAAATAAATTTTCAAGAAGGGGAGAGATAATTTTGGTCCTGTAGGACCGAAATAGTTCATATGTTGTCCTAAAAATCAGAAGTATGTTTTTGGGGACAACAGCTGGCTCCAGTTGGGGAACTTCCTTTAGTTGAAAACTTGGAACATCTGAGGAGAGTAGAAACTAGAATCTCTAGTGCCTTGAAGTATGCCATTGGGCTATGGAGTCATGTTACCCAAAAAGAAAGGTTCCAAAAAATGAAAATGAACAACACACAATAGAAACAAAGGCTATACAAATATACATATGTATAGGTGAACTTATCTAATACTTCAAGAATTGAAGTGATTTAGATGCTGACCATTGTGAGGCAGAGAAAAGGGTGTGCCATCTTGATACTTCAATAGAAAGCTATTCTCACCATTGGATAATAAACAAACCTCTCCAAAGAGAATCAAACTTCCCATGCATCTCCTTTGGTTCTCTTCTCTTTTCCCACAACATGACTTGATCTCCAATCTAGAAATCACGGTTCTTTGCTTTCTATTCGAAGAGCTTCTTCACTAGAATTTGATGGGCAGCAATTCAGTCCACTGCTATAGTTCTCTACTCATCCAGTTTAGTCAGGCACATGATCCTCTTATCAAGGGCACTTTCATACATTTGATCTTCAATTGCCTTAGCTAATTTTAATGCTAGAAATTCCAAGGTGATTGGTATCTCAGCATTGATACCATAAAGAAGTTGGAAAGGAGACACCAATTTCCCTTTTGGGCATAATTCTATTTGCCCATAAAGCATCAACCAATGCTTTATGCCGTGTCCTTTGGTTGTCATTCACCAGCTTCTTGATGATAGTCACTAAGTTCTTATTTCTTGATTTAGCTCATCCATTCCCTTGTGAAAAGTAATCAGAAGAGTGGGAGAGTGTAATCCCATAGTAGAAATAGAATTGAGTGATCTCCTGAGAAGCGAAACAAGCCGCATTATCAGTGAAAATCTTGGTTGGGACCCCAAACCTGGAAATGATATTCTCCTTGAGGAAATTACACACTACTTTTGAAGTAGCATGCTTGGTTGGAATTGCTTCCACCCACTTGGTGAAGTAGTCTGTGGCTATGAGGACATAATCATGTCCATCACTTGAAGATGGGTTTACAGCACCAATGAAGTCAATTTCCCATTACTGAAATGGCTCTTCTATGACCATTGGCTTGAGAGGCAGGGCAGCTAACTTGGGTCTTCCAAAAAAATACTGGCATAATTCACATTTCCTTACCCACTTGTATGCATCTTGAAAAATAGTAGGCCAGTAATACCTAGCTTGTAAAATCTTGTGGGTAGTTACAAGAGCAGAGAAATGTCCTCCATAGGCCAAATTGTGGAAGGACCTCAAAATTTGGTTCTTCTGCTCTTTGTCCACACAACGAAGGAACACTCCATCTAGGCTCCTCTTATACAGGCCATTGTCCCAAAAGACAAAATTGGTAGCTTTTAGTTTGATACTCCTTTCTTTATTATATAGGTGGGTAAGACACTCACCATAAGTAAGGAAATGAGCAATATTTTAATACCATTCATTCATGGTGGAGACAAAGAGGACTATTGATGTGTCTTCTTCTTCTAATTCTTCATGCCCTATTTCTTCAGGTCTATTGTCAGTAATCAATTATCACAGGCTTTTTTCATGTACCAACTTTGTTGGCTTGATGACCAGATCAAACTCCTAGATCTTTGCAACCTAATTGCCTCTTTTCACCCTAAACTCCTGCTGAGTTAGTATGGATTTGACCATGGTGTCAGGAACCAAGGCAATAGTGTGTGAATTCAAGATGTAGAAGCAAAAATGCTTTATTGCCTTCACTACTGCATAAGCATGCTTCTCCATGTTTGAGTGCTTCAACTCATGAGATTTGAGAGGATAACTCATGAAGGAAATGAGAGATTCCATACCTTCTTTATTCTATTGAACTAGAATTGTTAAAAGCATGTGTTCTAAAGCATAATTGTATATGGTGAACTCTTTGTTATAGTCTGGACAAACCAGAATTGGGGCATGGGCAATGACAGTCTTAATATCCTCAAATGTTGACTTGCCTTCTTTAGTCTAGCTGAAGGTGGCCTTTCCCTTCATCATATTTAAAATATGTCTAGTCTTCTTAGCAAACTCAGGGATGAACCTCCATAATAAATTCACCTTTCCAAAGAAAGAATGAACACCAGTCTTACTTGTGGGCAAGATAAGCTCTTGGATAGACTTGACTCTGCTTGAGTCAATATTTATGCCTCCTTTGGACACAATGTGTCTAAGAAGTTTCCCCTCTGTTACTCTAAAAATTGACTTCTTGGAGTTTAAAAAAATGTCATTCCAGCGGCAGCGTTCCAGCACTTGTTGCAGGTGATGCACGTGATCCAGTCGATGCTTGGAAAAGATAGTCAAGTCATCAAGATAAGTACAATGAACTTATCTATTTCATCTTTGAAATCAAGGTCCATTTTTTTTAAAAAAGTAGTGCCATCATTAATAAGGCCAAAAGGCATTCTTTGATAAGCAAAGGTACCCCAAGGTGTGGTGAAGGTAGTCTTATGCTAGTTTGCTTCACCAACTTCAAATTGATTGTATCCTGAGAAGCCATCTAACATTGATAACATCTTAGAACCAGTCACTGTCTAAAGCACTTGATCCATGATTGGCAAAGGATAGTTATCCTTTAGGGATGACTGATTCAAGTTCTTGAAATCCATAGAGGCAAATTTTTCCATTCTTCTTCCTCACATGCACTATATTGGTAATCCATGTGGAATGAAGAATTGGGAAGATTATCCTAGCATTCAACATTTTTTGTATCTCAAACAAAATAGTACCTAATATCTTCAGATTGTATTGTCTAGATTTTTTCTTATAAGGCACCGAGTCAGCCTTGAGAGGAATGTCATGGTGGATTTATTCAGGCGTGAGTGACTTCAGGTCATCATAGGAGTATGCTAGGACATCCATATACTGGCTGAGTAGAGGAATGAACTTGAATATTTCCTCAGGAGTGCAGCACTTCCCAATGTTCACCATCTTGGGATCTTCCTTAGTTCCCAAATTTACTTGATTAAACTCCTGGAAGGAGCTTGAATCCATTTGCTATTGTTTGACAAATATGTCATGTTTGTCAAATAGTTTCTCAAGGGAAACTATGCCTTTGGGAATCTTATTCCCTTTAAGTTATAGGAACTCTTCATCCATGCTTGAACTTGATTCAGGGGTTGGTTTAGGCTTATGAGGTTCACTACCTTCAAAATGCAACCGTTTAAATTTGTCCCTTTTTTACAAGAAGGCAATGATTTGGTTGTCATTGTTAAACACCTGCCAATGACTAGCATTATCAAGCACACATGGCCAAAATACTAGCTCAATAGTGTACCTATCTCCTTTAAAGTCTGGGTGGGGGACCAAGAGAGTAGCTGAAATAGTTAGTGCATCAGCCTGATCATTGAATTCTCTAGGAATGGCAGAGATGCTGAAAGCATCAAAGTTTTCAAGTTGATCCCAGACTAGATTGTGACAGTGGCACAATCTCTCATTTTTGGTTTGATAAAGGTTTCTTACCTAACAAACCACCAGTTTAGCATCTCCTTTGGCATGAATAAGTTTGATGCCTTTGTCATGATCAACCTTCAATCTGAGTAAGAGATATTCATACTTAGCTATGTTGTTGGTGTTGCTAAACTGTAACTTGTATGAAGAAGGAAAGATTTCTCTTTGAGGAGATATCAGTACAATCCTAGCTCCTGAACTGATAGAGGAGTAGCTACCATCAAATTCAAGAATCCATACCTCATTAGACACTACCTTTTCTCTATATTCTTCTTCATTTGGGGGGGAAGATTCTTCAACATTTGTGCTACATTCTACCAATTCATTTGTTATACTAGCTAGACATATTTCCAGGTTGACACCTTCAAGAGTTTCAATAGGTGCTTCATGAACTTCCTCTATGGTTAATAAATAATTACCCATGCTTGAAGACTCAAATAGAATTTGAGCTTTAGGTGTTGATGATTGGGTGACCACATATTTTTCTTCCTTTTCAGGGAGCAGTCTCTTCATGACACCTTTGACTAGAATCCTTGCTTTGGATAGGTCCATGCCTAATTCACCTCTAATGTCCTTGTAGAAATTTCACCCAAGAAGGATGCCATATGATTTTAGGACGTTAGCCACCAGGACAGTCATCTTGATTCTTTTGTCTGGGAATGCTACAAATGCAAATTGAGCATCCTTGATTTGTCCTAGTAATGGTACTTGCTTGTTCTCCATGGAGAAGCATCTACCAAATGTTTTGGTCAATGTAAGGCCAAGAGATTCAGCCACTTTGGCAGGCATGATGTTGTTTAAAGCTCTAGAATCAATGATACAATTGCTCAGCTTATGATTGTTTATCAATAAAGAAACATAGAAAGGCTCTATTTTCCCAAGGGCAGTAGGAGGAATAATGACAAGGTTGTTTGGGATAGACATGTTCCTTGGGGGATCATGAGTTACCTTCTTAGCTTCTTATCTTGTTGGAGTGGTTTGGTTCTTTACACATTGAACCAATTTATCCAACTGATTAGGGGTGGACTGCAGGAATTCAAATTTAGACATTTGAATTTTTATTTTATTTATATGGTCAATTATATCAAATGTTTGAAATGAAATGGAAAAAGAGAATGAGATTTCATCCTTTTGATTTTGGGAAGGGGGAGGACTAGACTACAAATTTGAAATTGGAGGTGAAGGTGTAATTGAGGTACTCACCTCTTTAGCAACCACCGGATCCTTGGGCTTGAAGGGCAGAGTAGTTCCACACTTATCAACTGAGATTGTTGGTTGAGGTCACTCCTCTATCTTCTCTTTATCAAATTTTTGGGCTGACTAATTCTTGGATTGGGTAAACACAACATATGATCCCTCAGCTGCTTTACCTTCACTTCTAGGTTCATCCTAATAATTCAAGAAACTAATATTGGAGTCACCAGCTAATTCTTCTTCTTCTTCCTCAGTGAAGAGATTAGTGTCACCTTCTTGGTATCCCACTACTGAATTGGTTGGAGGCACTTCAATGGCCAGGTTTTCTCATGGGGGAGGAAGATGATTTGTTTGTAATTGATTCTTGGCAGCATTGCCTTGGTATGCCTAATTTTGAAATGTTCTCCTTGGCATACTCTATATGTAGGAGTGGATGACATTCCTTACACCATTTTATTTTTGAGAGCAAGTAACTCATTGGCTAGCTTTTGCACCATTGGGTCAGTGGTGGTTGTAAGTGAGTATTCAGAGGAGGAAGAAGATATACCTCTGTTTGGATGTCTCCTTATCTTTTCTGCCAAGATAAGGTCATCTTCTACCTTAGTAGCCAAGTCTTGAGTAGCATCAAGGTCTATGTGGCCAGCACATCTCAACAAAAAACTCACTTCAGGCAATTGTGAGTTGATGAAGAAGCATTTGAGGTTTTCAGGTGTTGGCTGAGTAATTGCAAGAATTCTATTCCTGAGCTTGTCAAACTTGGCAATGAAATCCCTCATAGGTTCATGAGGTTCCTTCTTCATCTTTGTGAGGTGGGTTAGCAAGTCATGTGCATCTTCTGTAGGCTTGAACTTGGCTTCAAATTTATCATTAAGAGTGTTCTAATCAGTCACTGACTGAGCCTATAGATGGTAGAACTAGTCTGCAGCATCACCTTGTAGTGTTTCCATGAAAACCCTAACTACCACATCCTCAAATTCCATGCCTATCACACCACAGGATATGTTGAAAGCTAAAATGTGCTCATTAGGATGAACTCTCCCATCACCAAAAAAATTGGGGAAATTCTTCCTTGAACTACGTGGAAGCTCATGTAGAGGTGGGGTCAAATTTAGTGGACCAAAAGAGTTATCTCAGGGGCCTTGAGCCATGATTTGATTATGTAGAAGTGGGATCACAAATCTGGGTAGAGTATGGATAGGCAAATCTCTACTAACAATAGAAAAAGAAGCTCTACCTCGTATTAGTGACCTAGTACAGATGAGAGGAACACTCCTAGATCATTGAACTTGAGGTTGGGGAGGGAAAAAGTCAAAATTTCCTTGCTGCACCAACTCAAAAATTGGGTCAACAACACCTTGGGTTCTCTAACTTCTTGTATAATTTGGAGTTTCTAGATTTTAGAACAAAAATGGAAAAGAGCAAGATCTACTTCAGCTTGAATCTTGAGACTTCAAACTATGCGCTCTTCCCTAGCAGAGTCACTAAAAAAATATTGGGTGAATATTTTGTCACCAGCGTACTGATGAGAAAAATAGGTTTGATCATCCATATTAAGGGAGATTGGTCATCCAAAGTTGCAGGTTTACCACATCTAATGAGGACAAATCTCTCCTCTCATCAAGGGGAGGTTCCCTATAAGTATGAGGTGTTATATACTATATATATGCAAAAAATAACACTCACGGGTAGGATACACCATCCATCTCTCTTCTTTCAGAGATAATGTTCACAAATAAAGGATAAAAATCCTAATGAAAACACTAAAGGCACTTCTCTTCTTTTAGAAGTGTTCTTGTAGGGGACAATAAGAGTTCTTTTAGGTAGTGATAAGTGACTGGTAACAGGGTGCAGTAACCAGTAGAATGAAGTGTAGCACAAAGTCTCCACTTCAGCTACCCAAAGAGTGAGATACAAAGAACAATGAGGGCACAAAGTCATCCCAAGGTCCTTTACACAAAAAATAGAAAAATAAAAACACACACTAAAGATAACTATGACAGCACAAAGTCTGAAAGTAACTGACCTCAGGATATCTTCCTTATCACTTCCACTAGTTCTACTTGTTAGATTAAATTAATAAGAATGCATCTAGAAGACAAACATAAGAACAATATCCTATAATAGCAAAAGCTATAACATCACAAATTCTGCAAGTAACTTGCTTTCTCATTTAGATAAAATAATATGAACAATAATCTGAGCTCAAAGTCTCAGTATTCGCCTTTCAATTTGGGCAAAGTTTTGCTTCTGTGATAAAAAAGATCTCCCTTAGAACAAATAAAAAGATTACATTATATAGCAGCTAAGAAAGGACTGGCACTTTGTTCTATGGAATGACCCAAGCTGCATTCAATGCCTTGAATGTATTTTCAATTTTGTCAAGGAGGGCCATGTTGAAATGGGGCAGCTGCCTTAACTGTGGCGTGTTAATTCATCTAATACATCTCTTCCTTAGTATGGATTGTCTGGTCCTTTTCCTAGTGTCTACATAGCTATCCCTTTTCCTTTACTTCATGGAAGAAAAATAGGCCACATCCTTAATTTAGCGTGCTCAAAAGTCTACTTGATCCACTATTTCACCTACTAGAAATAACTCCCCTATAGATATTTATGATATTTTGTATTGTTTTCTCTTCCTTGTATCAATTAGGGCTCTCGGGTCCTCTTTTCAACTGGTTGCTTGTTTTACTTTTCAAATTTTGTGCCATATTCAAATATTAATAGATATTCCATCATCTTAAATTCGACGTCTGCAGGGATGTCACTGGTCGCTACTTTGAACCATATTGAACCATGAACCTTTAAGGCTCCTTTTCATCTAAGTCTTTCAAATCTTCTTTCTGTGTCTTTATCAAGCCTTTGGAACACTCTGAAGGGAAGGTGTCCCTTCAGGCTTTGGAAAAGGTTCTTTTTAAGTGTCAAGTGCCCTCCTGCAAGGGTATCTACCCTTTGGGATCTTTCGAGTGGCCTTTAGGATTTAATTTCTTCAGTGGGATATGTTTATTTATGTCCTTTAGACAAAATGTCTGAAGGAATTCCTTCAGACAATTTGTCTGAAGGAAATCTTTCCTTGGCTTTGCATCTTTGTATTGGGAGCACTCTATCTTTGACACGTCGCACATTCCACTGCTATAAACTAGTGACACATGGCATCTTCTACTGTGAAACAAGTGAGGACACTTGACAACATCTGTCTAACTTATAGGAGCTTCAAATACCTTTTGAGAGTCTTGTGGAAGATGACACATGGCAGTTTCTACTAAATTTCTGAAACAATGTAGAAACATTCGGGACTCATTTGGATTTACGTGGATGCAGACACTTGGCACATTTCACTTGTTTTTGTGACTTGCCCGGGGCCCACCACAGTCCTTACTCAATAGCTACAGATGTTGATACTTGGTGGCTTCCATCAATCTTTTCCAAGGACACGTGGCAACTTCCATAGCTTCTTAGAAACAAATTACAAACTTTTCGTTGTTGCCACTTGGTGCTTTCCATGGGACTCTAAGAGAAGTTTATTGAAAGAAGCTTTGAAACTTATAAGAAGCTTGAAATGTGGATACTAAAACTTGTCACACTCCATTGAGTTACGATGGGACACGTGGCAACTTCTATTTACTTTTAGCAACTTGCCTGGACAATGACACTTGAAGCACTATGCTTACTTTTAGCCACTCACCTAGAGCCCACCACAGTCTTTACAAAACAAAAGGGAGAAATTGTGGATGTTGACACTTGGCAGTTTCCACTAAGCTTTATAAGGGACACATGGCATCTTTCACTGCATCATATTAAAACCTTTCACCATCAACACTTGGCACTCTCTATGTGACTTTGAGACTTAGACAAAACCTGTGTAAAATGAAAAAAACCCATGCGTTGAACCTTGGAACTGTCGAACCCATTGAACTAGCTAATTTCAAGCTTGCAGAGTCAATAGTTTTGAATCTGTAGAGTCTGTACAAATCTGAAAAGGCTTGAATGATAAAGCATTTGAAGGCTGAGAACAAATTTTCAAGAAGGGGAGAGATAATTTTGGTCTTGCAGCACCGAAATAGTTCATATGTTGTCCCAAAAATGAGAAGTCTATTTTTGGGTACAACAGGTTGGAAGCATGAAATTATAAATATAACCTCCCACACCTGAATGAAAAATAATCAATTAATACACTTTTATTTTGATTATTCTGAGAAGCTTATTTTAAATCCTGTGTTTTAAGTGAAATCCTCTTTTAAGGAATGAGTTGGCCACTTATTCCAAGGAAGATGGATCAATGTATTTATGTTTATTTTTTTATTTCATAATTATCCTTTTTGTTGTAAATTATTATTTTATTTCTTTGCTACTGTAATCATTTTTTTTGTATAATTTTTGTGAACCTGTAGGTGTTTTCATTTATTATCATTTATTTTGAATTTAGAAATTTACTTTCTACAAGTTTGATTTACTTTCTACAAATGTGATTTAATTTTTTTAAGTGTGATTTACTTTCTATAAGTGTGATTTAATTTTTGCAAGTGTGATTTTCAATTCCTATAAGTGTATAATGTGATAGAAAGAATTGTTTGTCAAAGATCTATTTCTCCTATTGCATATAAATTTTAGACACCAACCTTGGATTGACAATATTAAATGAAGAGGATTGATGACCCCCATCACATAGCCTGATCGATGATGATTTTGTATGAATCAGTGTCGTTTCAAATGAATTGGTGATGATTCTATTAAAATATGAGGATCAAAGCTTAAAGGATGATTTTGGATAAAAGTAGGATTTATTTAAGCTTTCTAAGTGTATATAGATACAAATAATAAAAATAAGATGAATTTAGATTAAGATAATTAGAAAAATAAACTTTCCTAGACTGTGCTACCATCTTACAAAAGATATTCTTAATTTCAAGCTCTTTGTGGGATAAATAAGATCTTTGATTGCAATGTTGGGATTCAAAAAAGATATCAATATCTTTTATTATAATTTATATTGTCATACAACATTAGTAATATAGGCAAGCTTCTAGGAGTATTCCTTCAATGTTTTTGCAATCAAAAATCACATCCTTTGTAAAGAGTAACAAGCAGGTTTATATAGATCAACATTAATACAAAAAATCAACACTGATCATGGATGGATCATTGCCAATTCACCTTTTTGAGGCTTAAGTGACATTTGACTAATTTTAACTATGAAATAAATAATCCAAATAGTGATCTAAATTATTTACATGGGTTTTAGATGGAAATAAGTTTTTTAAGGATATTATTTACTTGGTTAAAAAAGATTTTATTTAGATATTTTAGGATTATATGTGGTTAAGAGATTACCATGGTAATTATTAATTACCATAGGTGAAACAGGTAGTGTATACATAAAATAAACATTTATATATGGATATTTATTTTTTTATACTTTAAATTATATTTTATGTATATACTTTTAGGATGTTTGAGAGGGGTTTCAGACCTCTAGGAGTTACAATGAAAAATATAGATTTTGAAGGGTTCTACCACATTTTAGACTTAACCTATTTAAGTATTTTAGGATATCAAACTTATCCTATTTTAGGATTTCAAGATACTAGACTCAACCATGGTGCATAATTCTAGTGTCTACATTTGCCCCTTTTTGTTGAGTGGTGTGTAACAACTAGCCATGAGATAAAAACTAGGAGTGTCCTGATGCCCAAAGTATATGAGAAGGTATTCTCCCTCAAACTAAGATCTAGCTTAGGATAACGAGATTGTGCTGGGTTTTAAATGATGTGGATGGTAAGATAGGATGAGGATTTAAGGGATAAAATTGAACACAAATGACAGATTTTCAAATGAGCAACTAGTTTTCACTTACAAGGATAGGGGTATTACATACAAAAATGCCCCAAGGCTCAAATAGATTATGACCATTATGAACAAGTGATTTTAAACAAAGAATATCAAGAAAAAAATGATAGGGAGGTCTAACCAAAGCATCTATTGTGCTAAGAGTTAAGCAACCACCTATAGACATATTGTTATAAGGTAAAACACACTCTTTTAGGATCCACCTAGGACTGTCTCACAATAGAGGGTGAGCCAGGATAGATTGTGGGACCAATAGGGGGTCATCCTCCACTAATCTAAGGTGATATGTGTAAAATATCATAATTATAATGGTTGTAATTTATTTGGCTTAATTACAAGGCTATCTATTGTGAAGTATGCAAGTAAATGTAAAACAAAGGATCAAGGTCAATCACATGGATAAAAATTAATCATTGATATGGCTATAAATAATATGGTCCAAAAATCATTTTCTTATTGGCTAAATATCAATCAGATCTAATGAATTTGGATGGTTTTCATTGGATGGATGGTGCCTATGGATTTGTTATATGATATATGAGAAAAAGAGTAACTAAGGTGGACTTCAAATCCTTAGTTTTTTAGGATTATGGTGAGACCTAAGCTCCTTTATGATTTATGCACTATGTAAACCCATTCTAATGTTAATAAACACTTTGGTGATTATAAATAAACCAAGCCTAGGATTCCTGAAAATGGGAAATGATATGAAGATGGGTAGATATAGATTTAGGATTGTGTTATCTCCTTAGGTTGGAGGCTAAGTATTGGTGTACTAATGACAATAGGACCAACTAAGACCAACCCATGTTTACATTTTATGTAGACTCATCAATGTGAGAAGTCTACTAAATTTTAGAAAGTTGATCGATGTAGGAAGCTTTCTTGGGATATTATCTGACTTTTGATTTTATATTATGATGGGCATGCTTGATAAGTTTTGGATAAGATAGGAAATTTTATCAATGCAAGAATATTTCTTACTTTTTAATTTTGGATAGCCATCCTTCAAGGGAGTGGTCTATATACATTTTATGAAAAGTTGTCTTTCAAGGGAGTAGTCTATGCTTTTATGAATAGATATCCTTCAAGGGAATAATTTATAATTTTTCCCATTACTTGATTTCTAATCCCATATTATTGATTTTAAAATCAAGGGAAACATGGATTGAATTTGAGTTGGCCTAAGTCACATTCTTAAAGATAAATTTATGGCATAAGGTGATATTATGATCCTTATTATGGGAAATAATGATTTGGGGATCTATCCTACATATAGGTAAAGTGTATCCAGTAGAAAGATGCTATGATCAGAGCCAAGGTGATCACATTTAAGGTCATTAAGAAAGTGATATTAGATGACCACATAATTCTAAATCATTATAGGCTATATGTGTGGGGCTTTATGGATATAATAAAGAAGAATCCTGGGTTGATTTGTGGATAGCCACAACTATTAATAATAAATAGAGTGCATACGTAAAGCACTCAAAGACTCATTTCAATTTTTCCATCAAGGGATGCCAAATGGTATGCCCTAAATTAATATGACCCAATTCAATTAAGAGAAAATTTTCCTCGATTAATCTTTTATCATACTTATGACATGTTAATTTATGAGGAGGATTGATCTATCCCCTGTACATTAAATGGGTACAAAGGTGAGAATAACCTAAGGGAGGTAGTCTTTCTAAAGGTGGGGTTATAAGCATGTTGTCAGATAGGATGAACATATAGTTGAGGAGTTAGATAGGTAACAAGTATTTATAAGCAATACTCCCCCAATGAGAGTTACTCAAAATAATGTGGGTTTGTTGGGATAGTGTACATTTGGCCTTTATATGCATATTTGAGGCATCAATGTAATGTAGAGGTATGAGCCTCCATGATGGGTGTGTTATCCTTGTTTAGATTTTGATCTTGAGTATATGATAATGTATCTATGTTGATGGTGTTTATTTATAAGAATGGTTTTCCTATCAAGGTTGGTGAGTGATTTTGGGTCTACTTTGATAACTCTTGTGAAGAGCTAGGAGTGAGCTAGTTTTCCTAGTCAAAGATGTGATCAAGCAAAAATTACAAATTTAAAATTTTTTCATCCTTAAAAAGATCTTTAACTATGGCTTTAAATGCATTAAATTTTTTAATATCATGTCCAAGAGTCCTATGTTAGGCACACACCTTATCTTCCCTTTACTAGGGAGGTTTTTTAGTGTGGGGACTGAAAGGCTTGAGGGGTGGTAAGGAAATGAGGGATGCTTAAAAATTTTGGTTAGGAATGGTATTCTATGAACCTCATAATGGGTTTGGTTGTGGATTATCATCCTGTTAGGGTATAAACTTTTGAGCTAATTTGGCTTTGGTATTTGTCATCTGGATAGGATTATCAGCAAGTGTTTTCTTTGTGTCTTTAAGTGAAATATTTTGATGTTTGTAGGTGGAGAATTTGGTTGAATGTTTTGATGTTGGTAAGAGAGTAGGATACTTTTAGTTAGGTCCTTTATAGGGTGACTCAATGGTTGAGGTAGATGGTTTGGCCAAAGGGAGAGGTCATAAAATAGATGGCTTTCTTTAGATTAGAGGTATTGTTTATTTTCCCTTTTTAATGCTATTAGATGTGATAGTGATATCGTTATAACTCAATTTTATGTTTTTACCTTTAGATGATGATAGGATTTATAATCGTATTAATGGGTGTTGGAGAGATTTTTATTTACCTAGTTTGATCTACTTTGGGTCATTTGGGGACCTGATGTTAACCTATGTTGTATCTTTGACTAAAAGACTAGAGTTGTTATCAAAGATAGTTGGTAATGATTTGAACTTGTTCGTAACATTAGAATCCTTTGCTAGGATTGGTTCTTCAATAAGCTCTCCAAGACATGATGAATCAGAATCTCCTAATGGAAGATCAGGACATGTGACAAAGATAGTTAGAAATTCTTATATGACTTGAAAACAAATATATTTTCCATGAGATAAGGATTTCCACATATTATGAAAGTAATTTCACCAACTAGATTATAAGGACATGCTCAAATAGAAGCAAACCCTTTCAAGTGTGTGGATTAGTATGAAAAAAAAGATAATCAACTTTTTAAGCATTGTTCATAAAGCATAGGCAACCATTCTCTAAAATATTTCCATTAAAATGAAGTAGACCAAGTTTAATACCCACCACCAAGAAAATTTAACCTAGAAGATCTTCTATCAGTCGTACCATCAAAAGACCTATTGACCAATTTCATATATTTCAATTTTTATATTCTATTTTTGGAGTGGAGTTGTGAATATCTTTAGAAGATTCCCCCTTTGGGGAATCCTATGTAATGAGATTAGAGGGGTTAGAATGGGTGATGGGGATGGTTTCAATCAGATTAAATTATTTTATCTCCAAGTTATTTCCTATAGAGAGGTTTGGCATTTCAAGGGATGAGTCCAAAGACACTTTAACTTCTTGTGATAGAATTTGGTCTTTGATAGTATTAATCATGTGAGTTCCCTAATGTTGAGGATATTCAGTTTGTGTTTGTATGGATTTTGATAAAGAGGGATGATTGGGAAATGAATATCTAGATATTTCTAAGGAATTATTTGGGGAAGTATTGAGGTTGTCTAATTGAATTTCCCCTCTATCAATAATATTTTAGACTAGACTTTTGAAGTAGTGAAATTTATTAACATCATGACCTATTACATGATCATAGCCAAAAAAATCATTTTCTATAAACCAACTTGATTTAGGATAGGAATCATCAACATGCCCACTCAGAGGAATCTCTATGATAGAGGCTTTAAAAAGCTTATCAAGGATGGAAGCATAATATTCCCCCAAAGGTGTATGTTGGAAATATTGTCATTGATGTCAAAGGTCTAGCATTGGTGATAAAGGCCCCATTGCATTTAATGATGTTTTTAATACTCATATCCTAGCTAATGTGTGTTAATATTTATTTAATATTAATGAATATATTTTTGGTTTCATATAAGTTAAAATAGGGCCCATGGAGAAGTCAAAGAGTCACGGGCTAAAGACAAAGGAGGAATGGGATGCATATTCTCATGAAAAGTAATCTTGAGAAATTCCAAGAGCCACCATGTGAAGACAAAAGAGGGTATGGCACATTTTTCCATGAAGAGACACTTTGAGGAATATGAAAAGTCACCAAGATAAAGACAAAAGAGGAAAGGATGCATTTGATTATGAAGGGTCACAATATGACTTTTCAAATGCAAGGATACAAAAGATCATGCAAGTTTGGTGCCATTTTCCATGAGGATTGAAGGGTCATAAAGGGTGGGTCATTTGGAAAGATATAAATAAAGGATTAAGAAGCCATTTGTAATATGCAAGAGAGTGAATGTTTGTATTTGTTTTCAAAGAGATAAAATTAGGAGATATTTTAGAGTTCTATCATTTGTTGAGTAAGCAACATTGAGAGATAGTTGTGTTTTATATGCAAGAGGGGTTGGTGCTCCTGTGGGTTGGTGCTCACAAATAGTTGATGTGTTGGTGCACAAAAAAGGTTTTGGTGCTCTTGTAAGTTGTTTCTTGCAAACTTTGTAATTTGAGTTGGTACTCATTCATATACTTGAGATTATTCTCCATGTTTTTTTCCCACTTTGGGTTTCCACGTAAAAATCTAGTGTCTCTCTCTCCCTCTTATGTGGTGCATATTATTGTTTTAGTTTTATTGCATATCTTGAATGTGTGTTTAAGTGGTTAAATAAAAATAGTTTGATTAAGTAAAAAAGATATATAATATACTAATTCACCCCCATCTTAATATATTTTGTGCTTAACAGTGTATACTTTTTGAGGGAAATTGCATGGGTGATCTTTGAGGTTGTGTCTGGGAAACGGAATGACTAAACTAGTTGGGTGTCGATGGAGAGGAAAAATTTAGAACTAAAACATTGGTTATACCCTTTGTATTGGGGTTGTTGAATTCCTTAAAGGGTTTTGACTTGGCATTTTGATTCTACAATCTAACTTTACCTTGCTCGAGGGCTTGAATTTCTAGTTTTCGAGCCATAATGAAAGATTTGTCAAAAGTTTTGAAGGATTAGATTTGGAATGTAGATGAGATATACCTAGTGTAGGACCTAGAAAATAATTCAAATAAGTTCTAGTTGGGGAAGTAAAAACGATAATAGATTGACAATGTTATGCCACTGGGAAAGAAAGTTGATAATAGATTTATCTTCAAATTGTTGGGTAACATATAAGTTAGTGATGGTTATTTTCCTTGTGATATTAATAAAAAAAACTCTAGAAAAATTTGAGCTAATTGACTAAAGGAAAATAAATAATGTTTGGGAATGGAGCTATACCAATCCAAAGTTAGTCTAACTAATGATATTGGAAAAGTTATTAAGAGGAGGGCATCATCATGGGATATGAGGTGACACACATGTCTAAACACCCTAAGGTGTTGCTTGATATCTTCCTTATTTTGAAATTTGGTAAATTTAGGTAATTTCCATTATGTAGGATATGGTTAGATGGGGAATATTGGGTTTATATGTTTATTGCAGATTTTTTCATAAGAGGGTATACCTATATTTCCTATGGTGGATGATTCTAGATGGGACATTCTATCCATGAAAATGAGAAGGATGTCTAATTGAGGATTATGTGGAGGAAGGACACTTAAGATGTTAAGAGGGGTTTAATTCCATTGAATATGTTTTTGAGGAGGTAATGACATGGGAAGCGATTGAGCTAGGTGGTAACCAATGGTCATAGTGATAATTGATGGAGTTGAGGTAACACATGTATGATACCAGGAGAGTATGGATTGTTGATAGTATGGACTGAAAGATGATACATATTTATATTAGGGAGGTATTTGAGAGGATTGTGGTGGAGGTATTAGATGTTGAGGACTAATGGCCACATGTTTTTGGATTGGTGGTAATGTTGTAGGTATGGAAAATGCTAGGTTTTGTAAGTGGGTTGTTGGTGACAAATGAAATATAGGTTGTGAAGTAATAGGAATATGTGTTCGAGTGGTAGTTGTGGAAGGATTGGATGTTGTTAGGGGTGGTTGATTTTCTACAATATTAGTGATGGAAATAAGAGGACTACTAGTTGCCAGTGGTGGTATTGTGTTGATGTTATTTGTTTTAT
Organism: Torreya grandis; assembly: GCA_037957365.1. NCBI lineage: Eukaryota > Viridiplantae > Streptophyta > Pinopsida > Cupressales > Taxaceae > Torreya > Torreya grandis. Next base: position 3,961,631 of record JARHVA010001017.1, read on the forward strand.
GAGGACTAGTTGGTGGTGGTGGTGCTTGAAGGCCCATGGTTGAAACCATATCCATTGCATATCTATCAGATCCTTTTAGGGTTGAGATATGTCTAAATAGAGTGGATTTAGGAAGGGGATAAATAATTATATGTCTTGATCGTAATATAAGATAGGGGTTAAGGGCTATTGGGTTACTATCTAAAATTCTAGAAAACCCAAGGTTACCTTGTGGATGGAACTTTGAAGGATTATCTCTGATGGATTCAGGAGATGTAGGGGGAATTAGAAAATATTCCATTGAGGAAGATGAATTCCAAGAAAAATAAATGCACAAAGCACAACACAAACAAGAATAAGATTTTTTTTAATTTATTTCACTTTAGTGTAAAGGAAAAGAAACACATGTTAAAGTCATACCTAAAAAGTTTTTACTTTTTAACTTTAATGTGTAATAAAATAAAAGAGAAGGTTATTAAGGGTCCTAAGAATTGGTAATCTAAGGATGGTCTCAGGTTTTGTTTTGGTGCTCAAGGATTTGTGTATTGATACTAATACTTGGCTTGGTGTTGGGGCCTACCCCCTCAATTCACACACCATAACATAAGGGTGTTAGGTGCTTAGACATAATACACTAATAGACTAGAGTTTATACTCAGCTAGAGCATTAAGTTCATCTTCCCTTTGGTGGTGAAATCCAAGTGGGATCACTAGGAAGAAGGTTACTATAAGGTGATGAAATATCTATCAGTTCCCTTATGTTAGATGTTCTGATGAGTTTGTTGTGAATGTTATTTGGTCTATGTGTGATAAAGGTGATAACTATGTTAAATTCACTGCCTAGATTATTATATATGAGGAAACTGAATAGGTAAAATGGATGCATATTCTTTAAACTTTAAAAATGGAAAAACATTCAATTTCATATTTTCTTTGAATGAATTAAACAAATAAAAGAAGCAGGAGAGAAAGATAGATTAAATTTATAAATGAATTTTCAACAAGAAATATGAAACCTTAGGGGTCCCATCAGGTGTGCCAAAATTTTTAAGTAGTTTTTTGTTTTATTTTGAATTAAAATGTTAATTACTAAAAAATTGAAATAAGACAAGGTTTATGGGGAATACCTATGGATCGAAAGATGTTGCATACCACTTTGAATATAATGACAATGAGATATCCTTTTTAGCTAGGAAGGCTAACCTACACATATATAAATACTTGACAAAAATACATTAATAAAAGAGATGGGTGGATTGCCTAATCTGAGATCAATTCTAGGAAGTGGTACACTTTCTAAGAAGGATGTCAATCCACTATTTATGTAATTAAGTAGATAAAGCTGATAAATATTACAAGATATATATAAAAGATAAAAGAGATTACAAAATGATATTTAAAAGATACAGAACATATGAAAGATAACTTGATAAGATAAATGATATAAATAGATGCAAATGATTAAGATAAATAGATATAAATTATTTGATTAATATTAATTTATGTTTTTAAAACTAGCTTAAGTTCTAAAATAGAATAATAAAAACACAGATCTCAATCGCCAATGATTCTATATGAATCAGTGATGATTAAAATGAATCAGTGATAATTCTACTAGAATATGAGGATCAAAGATTAAAGGATTATTTTTAACAAAATTAGGATTTCCTTAAGCTTTCTAAGTGTAGGTAGATACAAATAATAAAAATAAGATGAATTTAGATTAAGATAATTAATATTCTAAATTTCAGGCTCTTTATGGGATAAACAAGATCTTTGATTGCAATATTGGGCTTCAAAATGGATATCAAGATCTTTGATTATAATTTAGATTGTCATGCAACATCAACAACATAGATAAACTTTTGGGAGTATTCCTTCAATGTTTCTATAGTCAAAAATCATGTCCTTTGTAAATAACAATGTGTAGGTTTATATGGATTGACATCGATCATGGATGGATCATTGTCAATTCAACATTTTGAGGCTTATGTGAGATTTTATTACTTTCAACCATGAAACAAACAAGCCAAATAATGAGCTAAATTATTTACATGGGTTTTGGATGGGAATAAGTTTGTTAAGGGTGTTATTTACTTTGATAAAAAAGATTTTATTTAGATATGTTAGGATTACATGTGGTTATGTGAATTAACATGGTAATTAGTAAGTATAATAGGTGAAACATGTAGTATATAAATAAAATAAACATTCAAGTATAAGTTTATATTTATATATGTAAATTTAATTTCTTATAATTTAAGTTGTATTTTATGTATATACCTTCAAGATGTTTGAGAGGGGTTTCATACCTCTAGGAGTTATGATGGAAAATATAGATTTTTGAGGGTTCTATCACATTGTATACTTAACCTATTTTAGGATTTTAGGATATCAGACTTAGCTTATTTAAGGATTTCAGGATACTAAACTTAGCCATGGTGAATAATTCTAGTGTCTACACCCTCCATGTTTACATATCAAAATAAAACTAAAATCTATATGATAAGGATGTTCATAATCTTTAAAACCACATACACCACCTAGTTTACTTAGATCAATGCAAACAGAGAAGGAAAATTGAGGTGTTGGGGATGTGAAAGTAGTTTGAAGTCATTGATAATATTAAATATTGTTCATAGAGTATGGACCACCAAACTAGAAACTATGGCCATGGAATGGAAGGGTGTAACAACTACTAAATTCCACAAATGCATTCACTCCAACTCTCATCATCTTGTTCATACTGAAGCAAAACTATTGACCTCTATTGACCTGCCCAAGAGAGTGATGAGGGAGATAGACTAGTTTTTGGTAGTTTTTAACCTTTTGAATCTTATTTCACATGAAACTAATCTATGGGCATCTGAAGACACTTCCATAAATCCTCCACATGTGCCATATGTGTCATCTAATATGTACAACTACTTAAAATTCCCTCTTTTGAAATTGATCTCCTTCTTTGTACATTGAGCCTACATTTTTTCAATTTCAAAAATGGCCCTAACACTTAATTGACATTAAACACATTATACTACATCTTAACACATTTTTTGTTATAGTAAATCATATAATTCATAAAAAAGTACCCAAAAGGTGGTAAAAAGGCTATTAAGACAAGTGTATAAATATGACAAAGATGAAATATATTGTGTAACCTTCAAAATGTAACTATACCTATCTTAGGACCATGTTTACCATGATAAACCATAAAATACCTCATGAAAATTTTAATTTTCAAGTGGGTTGACCAAATTTGACCTATGGGTAAAATTAGTCAATATTTTGGCAATTTCCTAGGGGTAACATGTTTGCTATGCTAAATACCAGTTACCTTCTACTATCCTTTGGAAATGGATTCACCCATGCACTTCAATTGACATTGATAAGACTATGAAATGACACCAAACCACCCCAAAAACAATAATACAAACACACAAGACAAGAAACCAAGATACACACTTGTATTTTCATGAACACTTAGGGAAAACACACACCAAACTCAAAGAAAACACACACCTATCTTAATATATATAATACCTCAAAACACTTGAGGTGAAATATATATTATTAATTGCTTCAACCAAGGTCAAATAAAATTCTTATTGCATCACTAATACCCCAAGAAGACACACCTTCATATGATGTGTACTTATCAATGAACACTTGCTTATGTAGATAGTCAAATGACATACCATGGTTAGATTTTTTGTTGACTGCAAGTGGGTCACTTGGAGATATAAATAACACTCCATCTATATTTCCAATATATTTCTTTGATCTAAAATATTTCTTGAACTTTATTATATTCAATTCAAAATTCTCATTCTGATAATTGGGAATCATTATAACCTTCTCAACTTCAAATGCATCTAAACCATGGTATGTTTGTTGTTGGGAGCTTTCAAGGTTGTCTTCTTGTTCACCAAACACTTCCTATTATATAAAATTTATTTATTGTTTGGTATAGATACCAACCTCTTCTTTATGCTCATTAGATGCATGTTTGTCTTCAACATCAGGTCTGTACTCCTTTTCAAAAGTTGAAGGCCTATTTAACTCTTCAAATTCCTACATAGTGGCATTGAATTATTGCCACCTATCATTTGCTTCTTTTTGAGGTTCATGTTCATGAGTGTTATCTTCTTTGGTAGGTAGAATTGAGCGTTCACTAAGACTATCATACTTTTTTATAGTCAAGATCTCAACATCATCACCTGTGTGTACAAGATATTTTCCCCATGCAATTTATTCTATAATGTTATCAGGATCTACCTCAAGAATTACATCACAATCCCCATGGTGTATGGAAGTACCAAGCCTTTTCTCTTCAAGTCCATATTTCTTAGCTCCTCACTCATCAAAATACAAGTTAGATATGCCATTAAGAAGAGTTATATGTTCTTAATCACTAGGGTGATCATCTTCTTTAATGAGTGCAATTTATGTTAGAAGTATATGACACATGGATCTACATGAAAAATTGAAAGAGGTTTTGATTTTATTTTCACTTTTGAACCACATCTAGTCCTAAATCCCATATAGGAATAGTCTAAATTTAGATAACCTCTAATATTATTAGTGAAATCTCTTGACAAACAAAGTACAAAATGAGGAGGCACATCTACTACTATAACATCTTGAGAAATGGTGAAGGTAAGAAAATCACAAAGAAAAATTTTCAAACCTTTTATTATGCCAATAGTCTTGGTAGTTGACCCATTTAATTGTAGCACTCCTTTGAAATGAGGCTCATACTTCAAGTTAAATTTATCAACTACTTGCTTAGGCATGACACAAGTACTAGATCCATTATAAATAAGACAATTATGTACGAAGGAATCTCCAATGATGATGGATAGATAGAATGGATGAGGTTTGTCTACCTTTTCAACCTTATTAGATTGTCCTTCACTGGGATTCATGGTGTTTATCAAGGATGCCTATTTCCCACTAAGTTTTTTAGTTGCCAAACTAAGCTTGGATAACTCCTCTTGAAGTAGGTATGCTTTTCCAAGTATTTCCAATGTATCCCACATTGATACATTCACCTTATACCTCTTAATCTACTCTAAAATGTTAGTGAAAGAACCACTAACCTTTGATTTTCCACTAGAAGGAATGTCATTGCCTATGACTTGAGAATTCTAAGGTATGAAAACACTTATAACATTAAAATCTCTTTGAGATACTTATGTACCTAAAATGACATTAGACATACCTACCCTTAGAGATGTTTCAACATTCATTGATTGACCATTAGTATCCCCTTGAACTTCTTCAACTACGTTTCATTTTTTCCTTATGTTTGCAACTATAGTACTTGCATATATGCTTGAATGCCTTTGATAATTGATATCACATGAGTCATCTTACTTCCAATTAACAAATTTAGACCCCACTTGATCACCCTTCCCATTAGTTTCTCCTACATTTGGTACCTCATCTTGACTCATAAATGGCATAGTTCCCAAACTTTTCATAAAGGTTTGATTGAAGGATTCATTGACATAGGAAGATGGATCATAAGGTTGATCCCATGAAGGTTGACTATCATGCTCTTAGGAAATTTTATTTTGAGTAGGAACTAATTCCCTTGAGGTGGAAGGAGCATTGAGATTATATACATTTAGGTTTTTGATTGAACTAGTTGCCATTGACCTTGGGAATGACCTTGGAAAGGTGGTATATTGCCTTGATACTTAGGTAGGAATAATTAGGTTGATAGTGTATTTGGAAATGACTTACTTGTTGATAATGTATAATCATATTTATACCTAAAATCTCTTGATCCATAGATCTCATCTTGTCTACCTCATTACACTTACTCGATTGATTAGGGGCAATGGGCTTATGTTTAGGTGTAGGAATGGAAGCAAAAACATGTGTAGGGGAGTGAAAATTAGGGAATAAAGGCATGATAGGTCATGGGGAAATCTTCCTAGCCTAAATAAACCAATTATTTTCCGTAATGGCCTCTTCATAAGCATTAGGCAAAGTGTTACCTCCCATAGATTGTATCATCATAATAATGTCACTATCAAAAGCTTTGAGATAGTAAAGGAAATTATGGTGGGTTGTGGGTCTTACCAAGATTGGGATCCTATCCCATTTTTTCTAAAATATTGTGTTGAAGTCTTGAATGACTTCTTGAGGTGATCTGCTTATGCTAGTTAGTTAGTTACTTGATCAATAATAAGTTATCACTCTCATCCTCAAATCTTCTTCTCAATTCATCTCCTAACTCATCTCATGTGGTGATTGATTTAGGTGCCAGTGTGTCATACTATTCAAGAGATTTTCCTTTAAGGAGACAACCAATAATCTTATTTCAATATTCTCCTCAATGATGTGATGGATAATATAGAAGTTAGCAATGTTTTTGATACGTTTAATAGGGGTAATGTCAAACTCATCAGTATATGATGGAACACTTTTGAGGGAAGATATATGGACATCATCATAGTGGTCAAGTCTTAGAGGACTATAAACATTGAAGGAAACAAAAGGAAATTTTTTTCCATGGTAGCTTTTGGACTTTGCAAGAATGGGGTAATCAAGATCTTTCTTATGGGTTTTAGAGCAAGGTAGGACTTCTTTGGGTAAGGATGGGTGTTTTCAAATATGATTGATTTGTATGAATAATGAGGAATCTCTTAAAACTCAAAAGGAATGTCTTTGGTGAGAGATCTTGTGTTTACCTTAGGCATGAAAGAGTGCACTAGTCTACAACCAAGATTCAAATGTTAAAGTTACTAGATACTACAGGAAGTAGATTGTTACAACTCTTTGTTATCAAAGCTAACATTCACCTTGAACAACCTTCTTTGATTTCAGGTCCTACTGGGCATGATAGAACTTTTTAACCCAAATTTTCACCCTATATAAGTCAATTAGACTTATCAAATTTGGGATAAAATGGGACTACCTCTACAAATAGGCAAGCTACTTCAAGATATAAACCTCTAGGTTTGAAAGGGATAGCTCCCTTGAACTATCTTTTAGGCTCACACACTACACTAGACTAATAACTATTGGGGGTGAAAAGGGAATAAGGAAACACAAAACAACCTAAACTAATGAAGGTTATATACCAAAGATAAGTCCACAAAACACACTTTCATCTACACTAAGAAAAGAGACTGCTAAAACTGACCTCAACTTAATGTTCTTCTAGCATAATTATATCTCATAGAGGCATATTCCTATTCATATCTAGAGGTGGGTAAAAATAAGGTCTTATATTAGACATTTATAATCCCTCTCATACTTAAAAACACACTTAAAAAACATATACAGGTCATGAGACCTATTAGAAGAGATATAACTCACATAAAACATGCAAGAGCAAAATGGAAGCAAGGAAAAGACATTCATCAATTATAAACCACATAGACCACTTGACATACTTATGGAAGATATTGAAGAGATAAAATCAACTTTATAATATTTATTCAAATGCAAATAAATATGTCAAACTATCAAGGCTTTACCATACCAATTTTGGATCCATTACAAAGCCAAAAAGGCTTACATATATAGAGCATAGGAGAGGAGAAAAAATAAGAGAAGTGGAAAGATCACAAATCCAAGTGTCAAGCCCTGGAACTATTTACAATTCAAGAGAATCAGTTGGAAACAATATCATGAAGTTGTCTTGAACATGTGTCAATTTAAAACATAACATCTTCCTCAAGTTGATGTAGAGCTCTTCATTATATTACTTAAATCTACCTTGATGATGAAGAGTAACTTGATTGCTTGAAATTAACTTAGAATTCCTTGACACATATGTCTTGACATGGGAATTTGGAAATAATATAGTTACAATCATCTATGACTCTCTAACTAATGAACTCCCCTTTGTCACTTATCATTCACTCTCTAACAATTGTTCACTAAACCTCCTAGGCCTGATTCATACACTTATCATTATGGTGACCTACACATGTTCATGGAAGATCATTGTAAATGTGTTAGACAACTCAATTAGACCTTATTTATCCTTTGGTCTATCATAGACTTCAAGAATATTCAACATCACTCTTCTCTCTATCACACTTTGGTAGTCACTTTGCTTTATCACTATCATACTTAGACTACTTGCAATGAAAAGATTAGAAGACAAAATTTCATGCATCATTGAGGTGATATATGAGTATGGAGAGTTATAACAAGTCCTTACACATCTCTTATAATGACTTTCATTCACCAATTCCCTTTTGTACCTACAAATCAACTCAAATCATGCAAAAAAACCTAGATTTTAGCCTATTTGTATAGGTTATGGTATGGAGAAACTAAGTGTCAAGGATACTAGGAGAGTGAAAAACATGTCTAAAATACTTTCAAGGCTAATTGGCCACTTCTATATGCATATCCAATGGTCTTTTCTCCATCAAGTTCATACAAGGGTTTTAGGAGGGTTAGCTTCTTAGTGATGATTCATAAAATTTGAATGCTTAACCTTCAAATAAATTACACTAAGATAAATTTAAGGACCCCCATAAACTACCCCTAGCTACTCTAAGCACCATGCACACCATCTGTATAAATATGAGCAAATGAATTTGGCTCTCAAGCTCCTTTTATACATTCTAAATAGGCCTGAGAAAGGATTAAGCCAAATGACCAATCCTAGATTGGTCTATGTAACCTGGTGGATCTTACTAGTCCTCCACTCTCCCCTAAAATTCCTCAAGTTGATTTGAGATATCTCATGATCATATGAATGGATTTTGGAAACCTGAGGGTTTAGGCTTAGTTTTAGGCAAGACTATATATTTGGGTGTATGACCACATCTGAATGTTTTCAATGGATATATATGTTTCTCAACCTTAATTTACATCTAATTAAACTCTTTATAACATCCAATGGTCACTCTAGACTCTCTATTTTGTCTTTTCACCTTTCATGCATTAGGTCTATAGGTTATATGATTATGGAGTGCCCTGTCTGAGACAAGATAGAGGATAATTACACTATGATTTTGGCTAATCTAATACCATGGAGGTCTTTATCCAATCCTTTTTACCAAATTTACCAATTTTTAGAGTTATATCATACCTGTATATGCATCAAACCTTTAAATTCTTTAAGATTGGATTCTATTACAAGTAAGGTTTTTAGGTAGAGTTGAACTTGTTCTATCTTAACTTGAGTAAGAGTGTTTGACCTAATAAATTTATGATTTTATAACTTCATTCAAATATTCAAGTATCTACATTTACACCACTTCAATCTTTTGGAATTCTTTAAGTCACTAGGAAGATTGTATACCTATGACTATGTAAGATTTGGGTACGGCTTAAGAATCTTGAGCTATGATTGAATTTTCTCATCTTTGGCTCCAGGGATAACATGTAAACATGGTTTCATCAATTTGAGAGTGGAATATATGTTTTCATCCCATTTTACCTCTTCCAACCTTATCAAACTTGTATTCTCCATTTTATATGCTAATCTACTATATGTGTTGGTTGTGTCACCTATAGGTGTGCATATTAGGAAAATAAGGGATTCCTCTAGGTGTTCATTTATGTGTGAACATTGTGCTTCTATCCTTTGGTTCTCTCCTTAGGTCACTAAGGTAATTATTTCATCTCAAACCTGAATAAGCATTTATGCCTATAAACCATGCTTATCATCTCTCATCATCAATGTATTGTGTGCCACTATAAGTTATAGGTTCATTTTGGTTCAAATTTCATTGTAATTATCTGAGTGTTTTCATCAAGGACTTGAATGATTTGACAACCATTCCACCATTAATTTCTCAACCTTTTCTTGAATTATCATTTTTCTTATAGGCATAAGATATAATAATGAAGCCACTAGGATCACTTAAACTTCACAAACTTTCACTAACATGTGACATTGTATGACATAGGGTTCCCTTTCAAAGAAGTTAAGGTAAGTTCTCCCATTAAGCAACCTTCTTCAATTCTATGAACATAGATGATTGTGTATGTTGAATTTGTTCTCACAACCAATATCTTATCCTTTGAATGGTTCAGTCTTACTATTGTTACCTTGAGAACCTCATCAAAACCTTGAAACTCCAATCTTTATCCATATGATTATTGAAGTCTTATTTCTAACTATGGACTGTAGGTGACAATCATAAAAATGTTTGATTACATTCTTATACCTCACCTTACTAATATTGAGCATATTGAGTATAACACTTCAATGGATAATCTAACCACTGAGCTTTGAGAGGTTGAAATTAGTGCATTACCTTTGATATAAAGACACTTATAAGAAGATGAAACTCTACAACTAAAAATAACTATTTTGTAGACCATAATGTTCACTCCTAGCACAATGAGGATATTTATGCTTATCCATCCACGTTCACATGTGCAAATTAGACTAAAATCCATATGAGAAGGATGGTCATACTCTATAAAACCACATAAACCACATGGTTTACTGATATTAATGCAAACAAAGAAGGACAACTGAGGTGTTGGGGATGTGCAACCAGTTTGAAGGCATCAACAATATTAAATATTTTTAATAGAGTATAGACCACCAAAGTGGAAATTATGGCCATGGAATGGAAGTTCATAAAGACTACTAACTTCCATCAGATTCATTCACTCCAACTCTCATCTTTTTGTCTATCCTAAAGGAAAACCATTGACCTCTCTTGACCTACCCAAGAGTGTGATGAGGGAGATAGACTAAATTTTATAAATTTTGAACCTATTTAAACTTATTTCACATGAAACTAACTAGTTTGAATCTTAAGACACTTCCATAAATCTTACACATGTGTCTTTTGTGTCATCCAATCCATACAACTACCTAAAACTTCCTCTTTTGTTGTTGATCTCCTTATTTATATGTTGAGCCTAAATTTTTTTCAATTTCAAAACTAAAACTGACACTTACCTAACATCAAACACATTATCTTACCTCTTGATATATTTTCATTATGATAGGAAATCATACAATTCATAAAAAATGGCCCAAAAAGTGGTAAAAAAGCTATTAAGACAAGTGTACAAATATGACAAAGATGAAACATATTGTGTGACCTTCAAAATGTAACTATACCTATCTTAGGACCATGTTGACCATGTTAAAACATATAAGGCCTCATGAAAGTTTTAATTTTCAAGGGGGGTTGACCAAATTTGACCTAGGGGTAAAATTAGTCAACAAAACCTACAATGGAATACATAAAAGGGAGAGGTGTAAGTTTTGAAGAGGAAGTCATTTAGATACACTTAAGCTCTAATTATTTAGAACTCTATGAATACTAATTAATTAGGCTAAAACTCAATTTCATGCTTGTGACTATTAATTCTGTAGACATCCAATTCTTATCACTTTTATGCTAAAATTGAAAATATGAATGACATTACGTGACAATGCACAATATGGACCAAAATCACTAAAACACTCTAAATCATCCACACAAATCATATGCAAGTGTCTCTTCTCATTTATTAATCCTTTATTATGGAAATGCATTTTACATAATCATTATCTTTTCCTAATTCACTTTGAGTCAAATTTTGACTAAGAAAAATGATGTTCTGAACCCCTAAAATCTTTTAATTAAATCGCACACATCATGTGCATGTGTCAATTTGTATCTATAATACCCTAACTAGATTATTACCCTATACACAACTAACATCTTCTTCTAATTCAACTCTAGTCAAATTATAATTAAACAAAATGACATTTCTAACCAAGTTGATTAAACATGTAACTAGTTTCCAAAGAATTGTAGAAAACTAATTAAAATCATTTAAGCAAATCCAAAATAAATTAGGAGCTTAAGTGGAAAATACATGAAAGTTGTTGAATATCTATTTATTGGAAATTCATTATTCAAATTTGCATCATTCATGACATCATCATAGGGGTGTCATCCACAAGGCATTAATGGAGATAAAATATCTAGATTAAGGCTACCCATGCATTATTAATGCTCCATTCTTCCAAATATTGATGACCATATTTATTACTTGTCCCTCTAAAATTAAATCAATCCATGGACACACATATTTTTCTCAAGATGGATGGTCAAGGTTGATTCTAGATGTTTCATAAAACTATAAATAAGTGAGCCATGGACATAACTTTTAAGCTTCAATTGTGCAAAGTTATTATGTATAAATAATACTATATAATTTTGAACCATTCACCCAAATTGACCAAATCTAAGAGCCAAAGCCATTGGAAAACTCAGAGATGATAAAGGTGCATGCTACACCAGATTGAAAAAGACTTGGAGCACCAAATTTGGCATAATCATGATTATTAACCATTTTTGAAGGAGCTTCACTACTTGAAGGGTATTTCTTGTCTTACTTTCATAATTAGTTCATTGAGTTCATTAACACCACCCCTCATGGGAGTAGGTTTAACACATCAGTTATTTATGCTTATTGTGGGTTTTCTCTACTAACGCTTGGACTAATTTATTTGATAATCCTATTATACATTTTGGCATGCTTAATGGGATTGTACATCTCATGTAACATTTTATCCTTCTAATTATGCATTTGGATCCTCTTTTGAGGTTATTTTTCTCTTATTTTCCTTTAATTTTTGAATTTTATGTCTTCTAGACCAAATGGTGAGATTTCCATGTAGATGATAAAATCATCCTGCACATCAATGAGATCACCCTATGGAATGATGAGATCACCTTGAGAAACAACAAGATCATGCACACAAATGGTAGGATTGACTATTGAGTTTTTCTATTCTCTATGTGTTTTTTATAGAATAATGAGATTGACCTACATCTTAGTGATATCAACTTTTGGAATGGTGGGGTCATCTAATCATCAGTGATATCAACCTGGACTAAAGTTTGTAATGATATCACACTATAAACAATGAGGTCACCCTATGTAATGATGATATTGATCTATAGAATGACAAGATCACCCTATGTCAAAAATTTAGGGAGTTAGAACAATAAGTTGTAATCTTATTTTGATATCCTACCACCTTTGCTAGAATATTAAGACTCGATTTTGTAGGTTTAAGACACTTCACTAGTTTAATTTTTACAATAACAAAGGTAAATTTCAATCACATTTGAATTTGGGCTTAAAAATGAACATACATAATAGCTTAGGTATCTTAACAGTATTTCCCTTTTGTCATTTTTTCATTGGTTAAACTAGTTTCAAAGTTATTTGACTTAATTGTTATTTATGCAAATAAAGCCTAGTGTGTATGCTCTCCCCCATCCCCTTTAGAAAATTGGTTTGACCAAAAGTACTTCACTTATTACTTTGTTTACTTAGTCTAATCATAAATGGAATGTCGCAAAGGCACTCCCTAAGATTTGACTGACTTAGGTGATCCCAAACTGACCTTTAAAGTCCTATATTTTTATTTTTTGCATCTTGGCTTGTGGGCAAGCTTTCATCACCTCCCTATAATTTTTTTAGGGAAGTGTTGACCTAGAAATTCATCTTTCAGCATCATTTCAACCCCACTCCATGGTGGAGTATACAAATTTAATTGGTGAATCATTAGGATGGTATTTTGATGGTTAAAATACCTTTGTTAGTGACTACTACCCTTAGAATAATGGCTTAATCTGGACATTGCACTACACTGAGTAATTGATTGATGTAGTGGTTGTAAAAAAGACAAGTCTTTTTTATTAAAAATATGATTAAATTAGATCCCAATGATGTGTTGTGCCTTAATATTAATCACACATATAAGACCATTTAAAATGTGAAAATTTTATAGTTTTTAGATAAACCCCATTTACCATAGAGTACTATTGGTGCAGGGTGAGTAGCTTAAAGTTCCATGTCACCATACAATCTCTTGAGAGAATAAGGGGCCTAAAAACCCTACTTTTCATGTGCATCAAATTTTTAGATTAATAATTTATTTACTCTCATGTAGGAATATATTGATGAAATCCAATGATATGAAGTAACCTTGTCATTTTCTAAGATAGGATGCACACTTTAGTGTTTTCTTGTTCTTGATTACTTACATTATTTTTTGAGTCTAAAAATTATTTGTGTGTGTACCAAAACTAAACGCATTTTATACACCATATTTTGAACAAAGAGGTGTTACATTGGTCAAATTAATTCAAAACATTTTAGCCTTGTTCAAAATAAATAAATCCATTTGTGTTTGTATGTCCAAAAGGGCTTTGTTACTTTATTCGTGTGAGTATAGACTATTCATCATTTGCAAATTTAAAGTCATTTTTAGTCAAAATTTTAAATCTTACCTTTCTAAGTTCTAATCCAAAATGTGATTGGTCTATGTTGATACTTGCCTATAACTTAGGCTTGGGTAGTTAACTTTTTGTGCTTGGTTTGAGAAACTTGGGTGAAATTTTTTTTTGGTTTGAAGGTCATTGTCTAGACACTTTCCAATTCTATTATTATTTTGAACTTAGGTCATTTTACGTTTTCCCACACTTTAGTTCCTTGACCATTCACTTTCTTTTCTATGGTGCATCATTGTGCTACCCATTTATTTTAGGTTTTATACTTAGGTATTCTTGTGTTAGTTCACATCCTAAGTTTGTTAGTTCATATCCTAAGCTTCTTGATCCATAAAGTCTTCTTATAATTTTTATAATCACAACCCACCATGATTGTGCTTAGATTTTTATGGTATTGACATACTTCAAACTTAGGTTTTCTTATTCTAGCTTGCACCCTAAGTTCTAAGGTTATTATACCCTCTTCTAATTACCAATTTTGACCAATCAAGGTTGATTATTATCAAGACTTATTTCTTATAATTATGTGGTGTCATGCCATTTATTTCTAATTGTTGATCCAAATTCACCTTTTATTTTTTTTAATAGAAGATTCCAAAAATAGCCTTTAACATTTATAAACCAAAAACACTTTGCAAACATAAAAAACCATCTTCAAACATGAAAATATATACTCACAGTGGGGTCTCTTATGGCCCTAGTTATGAGGAATAGCATTATTATGGTGGATAAGAGCACTCCATCATGTTTGATAATGTTCCCACTATGGTGGGATTTGAACATGTTTATTTTGAATAATAACCTATAGAGGACAAAGATGAATCTCTCCTCAAGTTGATAAAATTAGGGGTTCAACCTTCACCTAACTTCCCAATGGAATAATTGCACACACTTGTTCAAGTAGAGAAGCAACATCTAGATCAACCTATAACTCATGTCATAAAATCAAATGTTGCTTCTACAAATAAAGGGAAAGAACCATTTGTGGAGTCCTCCCTAACTAATCAATATCTTTCTACCAAGATCCAACAAATTAGTCAATGGTATACTGACCAAATCATCACAGACCTAATAGCTTCTTTATTTGTGACTTCAATTGATAATACTAATTTTAGGGAGTAATAAAAAATGTAACAAGATTTATTTGATCTTACATTTGATGTATATCTTATGGATTCTCCTAAACATACAAACTTATAGATACTTCACAACAAGTTCCACTTAATATAGAGCATACTTTTTTTAACCACCAGGAGACTCTTTCCCATTCGTAACATCAAGTTACCAAGGAATTATCATATATTGGGGTTATTTTACAAAAAACTCTACCAAGTTCATATCAAACACAACAAGTTCCCCTTATGAACCAGCAATAGTAATTCCCTTTGGTGAACTGATAATAAGTACCCCAAAACCAATAGACTTCCTATAATTCATAGAAATAGATTCCTATGAATTAGTATCAAGCATCTAGGAATCCACAAAAAAATTAGTTGAACCAACAACATTAGACCTACTCAAATCTAAGGGTAAACCAAAACCAAAAATCTAACTAAAGGGTTTATATCCCCAATAGGACCACACAAGGCGGGGTCATTCCCACCCACCAAATTTATATTCCACTAAAAAAGTCACACAACATGAAAAAGTGGAATTTGATGAAGGAAATAGTCACAAGACTTGAAATAGGTAACAAGGTCAAGAAATACAAGTTTGATGAGATATACCCTTATCCATTTGACGTAATCATTCTTCAGCTATGCTTTCCACCTCATTTTGAGGCACCCACGCTTGATAAATATAAATGGAAGGGTGACCCTTGAGAACACATTCAATCATTTTTTATTTTATGCCAAGAGATAGCCTACAACATTTATTTTCTCTACTTGTTTCCATGTAGTTTAGCTAGATAGACATCAGATTGGCTTCTCAAATTGCCTAAGGGATCAGTGATAGATTGGAATGATCTATAAAAAAAAATCAACCATTTCTCTTATAACATTGAACATGATCTAATTGTGGTTGACTTATGCAAATCCATACAAAGGGATGGTGAAATATTCACAACATAGTTATAATGGTTGAGAACATTAGCTAGTCACTTTCAACACAATTTTATAGATAGGTAGTTAGCCAATATATTTACACAAAATATTCACCCTAAGGTGGCCCATAATTTGAGACTCATTTGTGCCAACACATTTGAGTAAATCATTGAGAAGGGAGTGCAAATTCAAAAGTCACTTATTACCAAAGGCCTTGTGAAAATTTATTCACAGGTTCAAATATCTAACAAAACTCAACCACCTATTCAAGATACTACTACAAAGAAACCTAAGGTTTTTAATAAGAACAAGAACATGGTGGTTAATGGGGTAACATAATAAAGACATGTGCAAATGGTGCAGGCTCCACTAGCTCCAAATGTACCACCTAATCTACTAACCATGTTTTAGATAGCTCCTCTACACAAAGCATTTAATAAATATAAACCATTCAATAAGATGGGAGAACCTATTGAGGTAGTATCTAGAAGCTAGTGGAAACTAATTTGATCATGTGGCTTGTACCAAAACCATTCTTGAAGATCAACCCAAACCCAACTGGTATCAAGAAGATGAGTTCTATAATTATTATCATGTCATCGACCATGTTATTTATTGATGCAAACAATTGAGTAATCTTATTAAATACCTAATTTAGAATAGAGAAATTAAAGTGAAACAAGTTACGCATACCACTAATTAGGATATGGGCATTTACAAAGACCTATTTCCTAAACACAATAAAAAATAATAAAGGAAAAATCAAAACTAAGGCTAGGGCCAACATCAATAAGGAAAACTCTAGAAACTAAGTCAACATAATCATATTTATGATCATAATACCCAAGCTAATAACCTAAGATACAACACTATGTTGTATGATTATAATAATATAGTGGGGCATATTTATTATAACCACATCAACAACATTACTATAAAAACATGTTAACCATCTAATGCTTCTTGGATCATTAGTACCTCCATTTTAGGTTCATTTCCCTCTACTTCAATTAACACCACACCAATTTCAAGTAATTCTATTATGCTTCAATTTCCATGGGTTATTATTTCTAAACCACCTTTCAATTATTCTAATTGTGATAACTCCTTGTTGATTCAAAATTACACAATCACAAACAAGCGTTCATGAGTTATCCTTTAAGACCTTTTACCTTCTAATTATGAGCCATATTTGAGCCTTGTTTCTTCCAATCCTAAACCAAACATTATACCGACTAATTCCAAACCATCTCATCCTAATGTTGATAAGCCATATAAAGTTTGTGACCAACTTAGTAAAATGTCTGTGTATATTTCTATTATATATTTTTTGTGTATGTTATAATTTCACAAAAATATACAAAATTAATTCCTTAAATAGTCCACTATTCCTAAATAAATCAATCCCACCCAATTCCAGACACTTGTGGGGCATCTATCTCCATTCCAACAACTTACTTTTGATCAAAAATATATGTCTTCCCTTGGTCCTAACCATAATAACACCCTATACATTGAGGTTGTTATTGCTCACCATAAGATCAAGTGGGTTCTTATAGACAATGGTTTAGGTTTGAATACAATGTTGCTAAAGTTGATAAATTATTGGGATATAATGCAAAGGACATGTAGTCTAAAATAATCATGATCAAAGCATATGACAATGTTGAAAGAGATTCTTCTAAGACCATTTATCTATTGATCATTATTGGGCCTATAACCCATGATTCCCTATGCCATGTTATGGACATTGAGTTTCCTTATAATAAACTTCTTAGTCATCCTTGGATCCATGAATTATGATATGCCCATTCCACCCTATACCAGTGCCTCAAGTTCCCCCATTCAAGAATTAAGGTCACCATTTACATTGATCTATAGCCATAACAATATTGCAACACCTAAAGGATGAATACAAAAATTGTAACTATGTCTCTAGTTCTAAATTTATATCCAAGAGTAACAAATCAATATTTTTTGAACCACATAAATCTAATTATATTGAACCTAGTGATCTTGCTTCTAGTTTGGTCAATCTATTTCCCACAACCTTTGCAAACCATCTTACTATTGAGGACACTGACATTTACACATACCATTTGAAATATTCCTTTCATATTGGGAAGTTTCCCAAATCTCCCAAATCCTATGGGAGACTAAACCTTCCCAAAGCCCTTGCAATCCCAACATGATTTGGTATAAGAAACACAAGCAAAAGCAGCCAATGGTATTTGTACCAACCACTTCACCAAATCAAGATCAAGATGCCTTTACTCAAGAAGATTATTTGTATTCTGATAACCTCACCAAATGTTTCCAAAATCCAAAGTACCCTATCCCTAATCACATTATGGATAGCTTAGATTATGTTGGTAAGGGCCTAGGGCCATGTAAACATGGTATTCCATAACATTTATCTACTGGAAAAATAAATATGAATTAAGGTCTTGGATTTATATAGCTTGGGGGTGACCTCATATCTTTTAAAAGTTATTCCTCTTTATTGACTGATGAAAAAACTCTTGATGTTGACACAACATCCCATTATAGTGTTTACAATGACCTAGCTAACACTAATTTATTTGATTCTAATTCCATTATGACTATTACAGCATATTATTTGCTTACCCTTTTCCATATTGAACTTATAGATTGAGATTAGAAAAATTCTATTATACCTCTAGATGAGTTTCAAAATGAGGAATATATTGTTGAGTATATGGACCTTAGAGATGGATTAGCATTTTGTGATCACAAACAAGGCTTCAACTTCTCCTTAGACCTTATCACCTACTTTGGAGAGTAGGTAGACTTTCTTGGTCATAAAAAAGATAAAACATTGAGATATTTGGGTGAAAAACTCTTTGAGGTACTCGTTGATCAGGGAAAAAGTAAAGATAAATATGGTCCCTAAAGTAAAAACCTATTTTAGGCACTCTTGGATGGAGAAGTTTACTCATCTCCACAAGAAGTGTAGTGTCTACCAAGTCCAAGCTCTACATCTAGTACAAGTATCAAATCTAAAAAACATAAAGCCTTTGAGCATCTTGATCTAGACTTTCCAAAAACAAATTGTCAATTGGCCATTACTAGAACTAACAGACTCTAATTCCTCTCATTATGATGAGCTTTGGGGCTCACAACTAGAAGCTAAATTAAAAGAGGATCAATATCAAACATTTCCCACTATTCTAGAGGATGATTTTAAATTCCTTGTAGAGAATACAACTAAAGTGAACTTGGGAACCTAGGAAGAACCCAAGATTATTTATTTAGGGGAATCCCTCACTAATGAAGAGCGTGAATATATTATCACTATTTTGAGGTATTTTATTGATATATTTTCATGGGATTATTTAGACATGATAGGCCTAGACCTACCTTGGTTATGCATCAACTTGTAGTACATCTAGATGCTAAGCCAATCAAGAAGAAATTGTGGAAGATGCACCCATGCATTGTAATACTAGTGAAAAAGGACCTTGAGAAATTATTTGGAGTTGGATTCATAAGATCATTGGACTATTTTGAATGGATCTCAACTATAGTCCAAGTGAGAAAAAAATCACATGGCATATGCTTTTGTATTTATTTTTGAGATATCAACAAAGCATGTCCTAAAGATGATTTCCCTCTATCCAACATCAGCATGATTTTTGACTCAACTTCAAGCTAAAAGATGTTTTCCCTCATGGATGTTGTCTCTAGGTATAATAAGATCAAGATATCCCTAGAGGACCAGCACAAAATTGCATTCAAAACACCATGAGGAACATTATATTACCAAGTCATGAATTTTGGCTTGAAGAATACTGGTGCCATTTATCAATGTGTTGTGTCTATCATTTTCCATGACTTGATGCATGATATAGTTAAGGATTATGTTGATGAAATCCTATAAAAATCAATAACTCATATCATAAATCTTGATGTTATATGAATAATCTTTTTGAGACTTCATGAATATAAGGTTTGCCTCAATCCTAAGAAGTGTGTCTTTGGTGTTACTTCAGGAAAATTTATAGGATTCATTGTATCACAAAGATAGATTGAAGTAGATCCTACTATGTTCAAGGCCTTTGGGTAAATTCCTCCACCTTCCAATATAAAATAGCTCTACATCCTACAAAGTAATTTTTAATCTATTCATAGGTTCATCTCATAACTGGAAAACAAGTGTCACCCTTTTACACACCTCTTGAATAAAGGTGTAACCTTTAAATGGGATATGGAATGTCAGAAATAATTTGTGAAACCCAAGACATACTTGACCAATCCACTAATACTGAGACCATTAATTCTTGGAAAACCATTAATTCTTTATATCTCTTCCACACAACATGCATTGGGGGAACTTTTAGCCCAACATGATGACCAAGTCAAGGAACATGTTGTATCTTATTTGAGCTAAATATTTGTCACATATGATCATAATTATACACCTTTTTAGAAGGTTTGTTTAGCAATGGTGTTCACTTCCTAAAAGTTACGGCACTACATGTTGAACATTAAAACTATTATCATTGCCAAGGTGGACCATCTCAAATACTTATTATTTAAGGTAACTCTTAAAATCCACATGGCTAGATGGGTCATGTTATTGAGTAATTTTGATTTTGAGTACTATAAATAGAAATAAATTAAGGGGTAGGTCATTGCAGATCAACTTGATAAATATCTTATTATAGATACTCAACCACTCATGTTTGATTTTCTAGATGACTCTATTATGACAATAGAGGAGGTGGCCCATGAACCTAAACACTAAAAATTATACTTTGATGTCTCATTCACATCCCATGGATGTATAGCTAGAATTTTACTAGTTACACCACAAGGAGACCACATCCCAAATGCCTTTCATATCAAGTTCAAATACACCAACAACATGGTTGATTATGAAGCCCTTATTGTATGACTTCATCTTACAATACAATGAGATATGTAATAGTTAAAGGTTTATGGGGAATCCCAGTTAATAATTAATCAAAATATGGGTAATTATCAAACTAGAGATGGAAATATTTTACCCTATAAGCACATTGTGGATAATTTCAATTCACATTTCACATCCCTATAGTTTGAGTAGGTACCTGTAGACACCAAAATTGTGTCTAACCCTTGTCGTCCTCCCCTTAACCCCCATTTTATTCTCCCGCGCCTATTTAACCCCTGTCGACCATTTTCCCATGAGCCTTACCCCTGACAGCATGTAAAAATGAGCAAAAAGCTAAAATTAGCCTCTGTCCCCATTCTGTATTTGCCGACGTCGGTCACTACTCGGCTGACGTCGACGGTCCTGCTGGCGTTAGTTATCCTTAATACTGCAATCCTAAAACCCTGTCCAGACCCGACCAAACCCCATCCAAAAACTGCTGCCCTGACTGACGCCGGTCATTACCCCTACTGATGTTGGCACTTTAACCGACGTCGGCACCCTTCCTTGACCGACACTGGCACAGAGACCGACACCGGTGACTGTGCAGAGCAATTTGCTACATATCAGGTATGCATTTTGCTTTTTGTCTTTTATTTATTTCATTCTGTCTTTCACTATTTCTATTTCTATTTCTATCAAATATTCTATTTTTAATTAGTGGGTTGATATCCCTCAAGGAAGTCTTCATACTTTATGGATCAAGATTTTGCTTGACAGCCCACCATCTCCTCATCTAACGTTTTTCGTGTTTTAGACTCTTTTTCTTTGCAGGTGTCATTCCTCCACAGCCAAAGAGGAGTACCTTCCAATGTCTGATTTCGGTGCGCATGACTACATCTAGGTAACATCTAACCTTGACCATCTCTTAGTTTCTCATTTCTCTCTTTGAATGTGAAAGCAAATAGCATAGTAACATTCTGACACACTCGGTGGGACCCTAGGGCCTTCCTTGGGTTCTTTCTTTCTTTCTTTTCATATAGGTGCATTAGGTTTCTCCCTTTTCACCTCTTTCATCTCTTCTAAATGACACCATCAGCAGGACTAAAAAGAACTTTTCTTTCTTTTCTTGCACTTTTAGACTAGTCAAAAATCATATTTTTCAACCCTTTCTCAACTTGTTTTCATTCCAACTTCACATTTCGACTTGGGGCTTAAAACACGTTGCATTGCATTTTTGTTTGCTTGCATTTCTTAGTCCACACCTAGTAATTAATAATCGCATATTGAATTAATCTAGTCCACTTTATGTTACACGACCAAACCACTTGCACAAAACAAACATCTTAACTTACCTGAGACAAGGCCCGACTGGGATTTCATCACCCAGCAGATACCTTACCCATCCCGGTGGTCTTACTTGGATTTCATCACCAAGGGGAAAGCCCACTCTGTTCTTTGGTAGAGTCTAATCTCTAGGGGAAGTATATTTTGGCTAAGTGAGACCAGCTTATCACTGGACTCGTGAAGTGAGGGGAGCTTGCTCCTTAGCACCAGGCCAAGTACGAAACCTAGCATAGACTTTTGAGCACCATAACTAACCTGAAACCATCCATAGACTACTTCTTCTAGGACCTAACTCAAAAGCCAATCTTTCTTTACACATATTCTAAGGCATAAGCCACTATAATCCTAATAATTTACTCCTAGGGTTTTTTTTTTAGGATCTGCTTGTGTTCTTCATCTTTTTCTATTCTTATCTACTTGTTTGAGCTTGTGAGGATGTTCTTTCTTGCCTTGAATGGTTCTGACTCGTAGCCAAGCCAAGGCTCTAGTCGATCATGCGAGGCATTACCCACTTCTGTCTACCCCGTCCATAACCAGTCCTATAATGGAGTTCTACTCAGAGACTAAAAGAACTCATACTAGACCATCCCCGGCCCAGACTCCTATTGTCCTTAAAGGGGACCAAGATTTTGCATGATTCTTGGACCTCAACGTCAAAGCCTTACAACACTATCTCATGAATATCCGAACGCGAGACTCCTTGGGCAATCCAATTTACGGAATGCTGACCTCTCTTCTCGAGACTGCGGCCATATCAATAGCATCCGTAGTTCAACCTTTAGACACCCAGGCTATTGTCTCGACCAATGACCAGCCTTTGACCAACCATCCAAGTGTGGCCTCTCCCTCCATCTTTGGGCCCACTTCCACAAGGGTTTCGACCCCCTATCAACCTTAGCCCACTCAACCACTCTCTACCCCCTTTCAGAATTTGGTCGTCTCTATTCCACCTACCCTTGCTCCTATCAACACTAGGGTGGCTACCTATCCATTGGCCCATGTTACCACTAACCAACCTCCCATGGCAACATCAAGCCTAGCCATGCCTTCTACCCAACCATCTTTAGTCTCCTCTTCTATCCCTATGACTAGTCATCCGTACGTTGCGCCCTTATTGGTACAACCGACTACGTCGTATGCCTCTTCTAGCCTCTTTCAAGCGCCTTACAATCTAGGGGGTGCTCCACCCACCAATCCATCAGTAGATATCATCAAAATGCTGATGGACAAGATGTCTAGCCTAGAGACCTCCATTTACAACTCACGCAATACTCTCTCATACAAACAAATTTGCAATGAGCCCATTCATCCTTTTGTCTCGATCAGGCCATATCCCAGCCAGTGGGAACTTCCTAAGTTTTCTCATTTTCAAAGCAAGGAAGACCCACAATAGCACTTATGGGCATTCAGACATGCCTGTTACCTTATCACCCACGATGATGTGTTGATTTTACGCATGTTTCCTATGTCTCTCTTAGGTGCTACACTTGACTAGTACAGCTCCCTTGCTAGCCATTCCCTCTTCACGTTCACTCAGCTGGCCCAGCTCTTCCTTGATCATTTCTCTATCAACATCACCAAGAAGGTCTCAATCATAGACCTCTACTCTTTCCACCAATTCGAGGATGAATCCATTGCTAATTTCGTCGCTCGATGGAGGGGCCTCATCAATCAACTCTCCTTTTCCTTACCCCAACCTGAACTTATTGAACTTTTCTCCCAAGCCTGTGCCAAACATATTTCTTCCACCTTAAGGGTTTAGACCTTTCGCACTTTTGATGAAGCCTTCATGATGGCCCGCAAACTTGAGTTACGTTCCATCGAGGAAAATAAAGTCAAGTTGCGAAGCAAGAATCCCAACTCCAAGACCAATGACCCCTCTTCTAAGCCTTCCTCATCCAATCCTAAATCTAAAGCTTCAACAAATGCTGTGGTCATTAGATCTTCCTCCTCTTCCCCTTCAACTAACCAGCCTAAACCATCCACGTCCCAAAGCATCACCTGTTAATTCCAACAGAGATACGTACAACGATAATATACTCCACTCAGAGAATCATACGCATCTATGCTGGAAAAACTCATCAAATAGGGGGTCCTCAATCTCCCCCAGATTTGACCACCTCCACAATTTTATCCCTCACGTGCCATCCCTGCGTGGTATAGGGAAAATGACTTCTGCAACTACCACCGTGTTAAAGGCCATGACACAGGCAACTGTAAAACCCTTAAAAACATAATCCAAGACATGCTTGAAAAGGGTGACCTCATCCTAGACAATCCCAATGCACCACCTAATCAGGGTATCAACATCTTCAAACAACCATTCCCCAATCATCCACCAACCCAAAACAATGTCCAGACCTTGATTGATGACATTCATGAATACAACATTTGAACAGTCAATATGGTCTCGCCCTTCATTTTTGACCAACCTCAAGAGGTGAGTCCATCCATTAGTCCATCACATGTGGACGAACCTCTTTCTCCGGTTAGTTCTCCGTCAACCTCTCTCATCTTGGAGGACGCCTCGACCTTACCATCACCGCCAATTTCACCATCCTCCTTCTTGCTGCCCATGGAGGACCCAACCCTTCCTACTCCTCGACCGCAAGTGGAGGGCACAATCATCCCTGCCCTTTACCCACTTGAGAAGCCTCATTCTCTAGTTTCTTCTCCACCCAGAGAAGAACCTGCCTCTCTTTCATCTCCAACCAAGGACAAACCTGTCACGACTTCATCATGCCTTGGGACCGAGACTACCACACCTTCGGTCCCACAACCGTCAACATCTTCTCAAGAACCCAAACCTCATCCAACATCTTCTCAGCCATTTTCTCGATTAGTGGAGAAACTCAAACTTCTCCCTTCAAGGAAAGTGGAGCATCAGGTATTGTGGGAACGTCTCATAGCTCTTCAACATGCCCGTGCCCTCTCATCTCATACTACTAATCCTCCCATGGCAGAATCTCCCAAGACTCTCAACAAAAACTAGACTTCCACTTCTAAACCGTCTACACCTCAATCAACCGCATCAGGACCGAAACCCTCATCTACCCCGTCTAAACCAATCAAGTCACTCGGTGTTCACCCTGTCTCTAACCTCACTCATCCACAATGAAGGTGGACTTAGACCAGACTTCGACCAATAGTAGTCTTCAAATCAAATCAAAGAAGATTGCTAGACCACAGAAGCAAACTCCTTCTCCCCCGTCACCATTGCCCTCCATTTTGGGTCCCCATCCTTCGAACTTGACCAAAGTCCTCCCCACTCATACCTCTAATCAAAACCAGTTGCCTCCTCTACTTCCTTTGCCTACCGCTAGCCTACCCTCTCCCAAAAGGGTGGTACCTCTCATGAAGAATGTACCATCTCCACCTGTCGCCGCACCATCAACCCAAAAGGTGGTACGAAAGCCTCCTCCAACTCTGCCCAAGAAAAAGTCACCAGCATCGCACACATCGACGAGCATAGACCCTTTAGTGGGCTCATACTCTTTGATCTTACACCAATTTTTTTAGACTTCCAACATAACCCTTACACCCATCAGGCCTTTCCAACCCCTCAGGTCTAAGCCCTCCTGGTTCGATGACATGAAGATTTGCTTATACCATCGTACGCCAGGACACGATACCGAGACTTGCTGTGCCCTCAAGGCTATCATTCACCGCTATCTGGAGAAAGACACCCTTCTCTTTGAGGACACTCTCGACTGACCCCTGACTCCTTCTCATAACCCTCCAACTTCTTCAAACCCATTGACATCTCATCAACAGGTTACAACCCCTTTATCTCCTTCACCTCCTATCTTTGAAATCAATGCCATTCACATAACCACTAGGTCACAAAAGGATAAGGCAAAATAAAAATACACCATTCCTTGGATCTACCCTTTTGTTAATCAACCTCAACTGCCCAAGCCTAAGATTTCTATCCTTGGCGTGCCTCAACCCTCTTCTTCTTCCTCTTCAGGGGCAATTCATGACTCCATGTTGAAACAGATCCACCAGATGCCTGTGAAGATGTCCCTTTATGACCTCATCCAAACCTCACCTCAACATCGTCAAGCCCTCATTAGAGCCCTGCAGGTAGTGGAGGTCCAACCCGAGGATCCCAAGCCACTTGCTACCCTTGTCCACTCTTTAGCCCCTATTGCCTCCATCACATTCAGCGATTCTGAGATTCCCACATCCAACACGGAAGATTAGGATGCCACCCTCTTCATCACTACCTATGTTGATCAGACATGCATTAAATGCATTATGATCTCCATTATCTCTAGCATCAACATTATCTCCACCCATGCCTTTGATCAGTTGGCCCTTCCCAAGAATTGAGTCTCCAAAACTGACGCAATCTTGCGCTCCTTTAATGACACCACTGCCACAACCATTGGCACAGTCATCCTTCACATCTACATTGGTCCACGCACAGTCCCAGAGCTCTTCTATATCATTGAAGGAGAGTTTCAATACAACATGTTGCTGGGCCGACCCTGGATCCGCACCATGGCTTGTGTCCCCTCCACCCTGCACCGTTGTGTGAAATTTGAGCACGATGGGCAAGTCCACACCATTCCTGCTGACCCTTCACCCTTCAAAACTTGTAACACCACCTACCATCCAAATGACGTCCTCATTCCTATCAAGCCATCAATCTTGGCACCACCTCCATCTGTGGAAGTTTTGACCAGTTCACAACAGGTGGTCACCCTCACACCTCCCC
This sequence comes from Torreya grandis, assembly GCA_037957365.1. Taxonomy (NCBI): domain Eukaryota; kingdom Viridiplantae; phylum Streptophyta; class Pinopsida; order Cupressales; family Taxaceae; genus Torreya; species Torreya grandis. The sequence goes on from JARHVA010001017.1 coordinate 3,988,844, forward strand.
TTCAAGCGACGACCACAGACCCCATGGAAGACATCTTCCAAAGACTTTCATTGGGGGAGTATCGCTTGTTGGCCTTAGACATGTTCCAAACTCCACAAGAGTATGGATGCCTGCATCACAGCCCTAGTTACGACCATCAGATCAGGATGATCATGCCTTATGGTCCTCCTCAGCTCTGAACCAACCTTGTCTATGGGGGGGCTTGATCAAGCTCCTACTGATGGCAATCCTCTTTCTTCACCTCAACCTTTCACATCAAACTTCTCGTTTCGTGGCAATCCTGCCTTTGCACATACTTATCTTTATAGGTGTGCATAAAAGGGTTTTAGTTTTGGACGCTATGAGCAGGGCTCCCATTAGCCTATTGAGCTGCTCAATGATGACAATGCCAAGAAATGATATGGTCTAGGATATCACGACCCCACTCAAGACCCTGCAGACCTTTGTCCCGAACCAACCATTGACCAATCTCCTCCATGCTCGCCCATTCTTCCTCCTTCACCTATGGAGTCGGTGGTTTCTATTCCTCCTAGTTTTTTTTGCATAAACACCATCCGCCTGAAACCCCTGACTTATTAGCTAAATGGGATGTCCAGGTCTCTCCCTCTCATTTTTCCTAGCATGATAGAAGATGAGTCGATGACCATTCACACTGTCCACTGCATTGACGACGATGCCATTCTTTCTTACATGGGCACCAATGACTCTTTCCTCAAGCGCTCCCTCCCTTCTAAGACCCAGGTTATGTTAAATGAATCAACCATTGACATCAACCTTCCTTCTTCTGATGTTCCTTATGTCTTAAATATTGGCCAATCTTTAGATGCTCAGGAGTAGCTTGACTATATCTAGTTCCTCTCCGACCATAGCAAGGCCTTTGCCTGGACTTACAGTGACATGCCTGGCATCGACCCCACCATCGCTACCCATAACATTGTCACCAAACCCGAGGCTAAGCCTGTCAGGCAAAAGCTTTGAAAGATGCATCCTTGTGTTGCCCTCCTTGTCAAAGAGGAGCTTCAGTGCCTCCTTTCTATCTCCTTCATCCAGCCCATCGATTATCTGCAGTGGGTCTCTAACATCGTCCCAGTCACCAAGGCAATTGGGGGAATCTGGATCTGCATGGACTATCACGACCTTAACTTAGCCTGTCCCAAAGATGACTTTCCTCTTCCTAACATTGACCAGCTTGTTGATCTCATGGCCGGCCATGAGATGCTATCTCTCATGGATGGGTTTTTAGGATACAATCAAATCCTGATTGCTCCAAAAGATCAGCACAAGACCACTTTCATTACCCCATGGGGGACTTTTTGCTATCGCGTCATGCCTTTTGGCTTGAAGAATGCAGGCACCACTTATCAGCATGCCATAACCTACATTTTCCATGATCTCCTCCACAAAATCATGGAGGACTATGTGGATGACCTACTAGGCAAGTCTAAGCTTTGTCATGACCATCTGACCATTCTCAAGATCATCTTCTCTTGTCTTCTTCAATACAATGTTCACCTTAACCCCAAGAAATGTGTCTTTGGGGTCCTCTCTGGCAAGCTTCTTGGCTTCATCATTTCTTTCCATGGCATCGAGATAGATCCCACCAAGATTCACGCTATCCTCAAAATGCCACCCCCGACCAATCTCAAGCAGCTTCACAGTTTGCAAGGGAAGCTCCAGTCCATTCGCCGTTTCATCTCGCAGCTTTCTGACCACTACCAACCTTTTCATCATCTCGTTAAGAAGGACGTCTCCTTTACATGGGATAAAGACTGTCAAGAGGCTTTTGAAGCCCTTAAATGCTATCTGGTCTCTCCACCAGTCCTCATTCCACCTAAAGATGACCAACCCTTTTACCTTTATATCTCAGCCACTAATCATTCATTAGGTGCCATGATCGTGCATCGAGACGAGCATCACCATGAACAAGCAGTCTATTATATCAGCCAAACACTGATCGACTATGAAACTCGGTATACTCATACTGAGAAACTCTATTTGGCATTAGTCTTTGCCGCTACCAAGCTCCACCATTATCTTCTTAACCACAAGACCTTTGTCATCACCCACACCGACCCTCTCAAGTATATGCACTCCAAGCCATATCAGAATCAACGTATGGCTTGGTGGCTCATGCTGCTTGCTGAGTTTGACCTCAAATTCATCCAACAGAAATCTATCAAGGGGCAAACCATCGCTGACCAACTAGCAGATGCCCCTCTTCCTGACAATCAACCTTCGCAGTGTGAGTTCCCTGACGAGTCTATCGCTGCGCTTTCCACCGATGACACTGTCTACCAAATGACCATGTTCTTTGATGGATCCAAATGTCAACTCAGTGGGGGTGCCAGGGTCATTCTCATCCCACTCAAAGGGGAGCCCATGCCTCTATCTTTTAAGCTTGACTTTGATTGTACCAATAATATGGCCGAGTACGAGGCCTTAATTTTGGGACTTCAGACCACCCTCTCTCTCAGCATCAAGTCCATCAACATCTTCAGCGACTTGCAGCTCATCATTAATCAGGTCAATGGTTCATACCTCTATAAAAATGAAATTTTGCAAACGTACAAAAATTGTACTAACATTCTCCTTGCATCTTTCGACCATTACCTCCTGCAGACTATTCCTCAATCCACAAATAAGTTTGCTGACACCATGGCTTCTCTTGCTTCGCATATCCCATCTTCCTCATTTGCATCCAAACTTTTTGTCATGGTGCATCATGTGCCGTTGCCTTCCTATATCTCTCCTAACATTAATCATGTCAACACTATAGACTCTAGCCCACGAGATGATTGGTATAAGCAACTTCTGGACTTCTTATCTTTTTCTGTCATTCCTCCCAACCTCTCTAGTAATGCGCGGTGAGCTTTTATCAAGCATACCGCTTGCTATACCATGCTAGGGGGTCTTCTCTATAAGCGAGGCTTCGACGGCCTCCTTCACTGTCTCACCTCCACCGAAGCATCTTAGGCCATTAAGCAAGTCCACGATGGGATTTGTGGCAGACATTTCAGTGGGAATTCAGTTGCCAAGCACATCCTTCATCTGGGCTATTATTGGCCTACCCTTCATCAAGACTGTAGCGACTATGTTCAGTGTTGCATTAAGTGTCAACAGCACTCTAACTTGCTTCATCTTCTTAGTCACGCCTTACAAATCACTCAAGATTTCTGGCCTTTTTCTCAATGGGGTTTAGATCTCATCGGTGAGATTAACCCCCACTCATCTCTTCGTCATCAATCCATCATCACAGCCACTAAATATTTCACCAAGTGGGTGGAAGCCATTCCTCTCGTCTCCACAAAAGTCGACAAGATCATCAACTTCGTCAGTACCCACATCATCTGTCATTTTGGTGTCCCTCATAAGATCATCACCGATAATGACAAGTCCTTCAAAAACAAAACTGTCCAAAAGCTATGCGACTCATTTGGCATCAAGCTCAGTTTCTCTTCGCCTTACTACCCACAAGCAAATGGGCAGGCCGAGGCTTCCAACAAAATTCTCACTAAAATTCTCATGAAGGTGGTCAACGACATAGGAAGGGACTAGCACATTCACATTCCCTTCACTTTTTGGGCCTACCGCATTAGCATCTAAACCTCTATGGGTGTTACCCATTTCTCTCTCATGTACAGAATAGAGGCTGTCCTACCTCTTGAAGTATAGATCCCATCTCTCTACATTTCTCTACATGACATCCTTTCCAATGATGACTTTCATCACGATCGCTTAGCTCAACTTGAGTTACTTGACGAACACCATCTTGTTGCCCTTAATCATCTCCATGTCTATCAACATCGCATCAAGTGAGCCTATGACAAAAATCTACGAGAATGAGATTTCAATATCAGAGACCTCATCCTTAAAGAGAATCAGCACGTGACCAATATGGAGCAAAGTAAACGAGGCAATTTTTCCCCTAATTGGCTCGGACCTTTCATCATCACACACAAGTATGGATCAGGGACTTATCATCTGTCCTCTCTTAATGGACGACCAGAACCTGAGCCTCTTAATGCGTTGCATCTGTGACCATTCTACTGCTAGTCGAGTACTCATTCACTTGACATTTAACTTGAGCTCGTCCTTTGAGCAATCCCCATCCTCTTAGTCCTAATTCCTTTCATCCCTATTCCTCTTAACAATTCCTCTATAACCCTTTTATATAGTATGGATGCTTTATCCTAATAAAAGGGAGCCCTTGACCTTCTATAATCTTGTCCATGACTCACATTTCTGTCAAAACAAATCAAGATGTCAAAATATCCAAGGTCACCAAATTAGAATCAAAAGGCAGACTGCTCCCTCGAAGGATAGTTGTACTATCATTATTGTAGCTAATAGACTGCTCCCTCGAAGGACAGCTATTCAAAGCCCTTATATATAAAGAAAAATATAGACCACTCCCTTGAAGGATGGCTATGACTAACTCTTGCTACAAACATCAATCTTTCTTAGAAGCTTCCCGCATTGATCAACTTCACAAATGACCACCAAGCAAATGACATCTCTATGCAGACTTCCTGCATTGATCAGTCTGCACCAAAAAAAAAATTCAAAATGAGTCATGGACTTGACTTGTAGTTGTCTCAGGGTCTCCTATAAAAAGGGGCAAAGTTATCTCTACTCTAAAATAGCTTACCCTATTTCCTCCTCCTATCACTTGCTCAAGGTACTTCGAGCTCACTTTAATGTCAAAGTGATTCGATTACCTCTCTAACACAACATATGGTCAATGACGTCATGCATGAATGGGGCTCTTGGTTCTAATAACCCCTATCTATGCTGTCATTTTGGTCCTTGTCAATGAAAGAGCAATATGCCTTTCACTTCTTCTACACTTTGGTCACATTCAACTTCATCACTTGTCAAACCTAATCAACTCAACTCAACTCTCTTTTCAGGCCACTCCCATAGCCTATTCACACTAGTTTCTCTAGACACCAATACACATGAAAACTATTGACCAGACGCAATTTATGTTAAGCATAAACCAATACTTGCTGAAGCATAAATAGACCTCAATTCATCTTTAGCATACATCCATCATGAATATGGAAAATTGCTAGGGATGAAAGACCCCTCAACCAATGTTGCAGAATACACCATTTGGAAAAGGCTGTAACATCTTTTTTTCCTCATCATTTCGACACATGACCAAACCAATCTTCTCAACTAGTTCAAACTACATTGGTCTGAGGCCCTATGACCTAGGCTATGTAGGTAGCACTCAGATGATATGACATCATCTGGGGTTAGCTCAACCACCCTCATTTATTCATCTCTCTGATGGACAAACCTTCTTTCCTCCTTTTGACCATGACCTTGCCCTCGACCAAGACCAATTCCATCCCTTTGACCCTTCCTCCCTTTTAGGGAGAACTACATTGGCCTGAGGCCCTTCACACAAGGGCTATGTAGGTAGCACTCAGATCACATAACATCTTCTGAGGTTAGCTCGGCCACATCCTTTCATCCATTCATCCACCTCGACCAATGACCATTGGAGATCATGCCTATCTCCTCCGACTTCGACCACTTCCAAGACAATGTTGCCTTGGTTGTTTTTGCCTATATGCTACCTCATGATTGGTTAGCAAAATTGTGCACAGACTATATTTTGGACCCTCACAAGTATAGGATCGCAAGCCAGTTGATCCGCACTACTTGTGACTTTTTTCGTGTTTCTAGGAGCACTTCCTAAGCCCGAGATACCTGGAACACGATGACCCATTGGAGCTACAACTTCGATTGAATAACTTGATCAGCTACGACCACATGCTAGGGCCTGGTTATTTCAATTTTGGCACTCCTTAACCCTCAACCTATGACAATTTGACCTGACCATCTCATGTAGTGGTATGCATGCAATTACAACTATTGCAGTGTTCACCCTCACCCATTTTTCATCTACTCTTTGTCAAATCAACACTCGATTCCTGGTTCCCTTCCCTCGACTCCTACTTTGAGGGGGAATACCTCATCCATAATTGGGGCAATCCACCTCCTATTTTTGTCTTGCAGTTCATTCGAACAACCAACAAGACATAATCGACCTTATCCCACACCTGGGGCAACTAACTCCTATTTTTGTCTTGTAGTTCATCCAGAACAACCAACAAGACAAAAAGGGGCAAATGTAGACACTAAAATTGTGTCTAACCCTTATCATCCTCCCCTTAACCCCCATTTTATTCTCCCACACCTATTTAACCCCTGTCGACCATTTTCCCATGAGCCTTGCCCCTAGCAGCATGTAAAAATGAGCAGAAAGCTAAAATTAGCCTCTGTCCCCATTCTACATCTGCTGACATCGATCACTACTCAGTCGACATCACCGACGTCGGTCACTACTCAACCAATGTCGACAATCCTACTGGCATCGGTTATCCTTAATACTGTGTTCTCAACCCAAACGCAGGATCCGTTATCCATTATCCGTTATTCATTATTCAATTGCCAATCAATTTCATGATCGATTATCAGACCTTCTTTCAAAACATTCTTTCATTCGACCTACGGAGGATCAGCCAACTTTTGCATCCAATCAATCTGCAATCAAATCTCTCATATTCTCTCTCTCTGATACAGGTATTTTGCTTCAGTCATCTCACTGGAGGTCTACTACATCAAACTTTTGCAACATATCGACAACATCAATTATGTCCCCTACTCTATCTTTAGCATGTAACAGGTAAGTGTTTCTTCTGTGCTTTTATTTTATTCTCTGGTTATTGTTTTTAATTGATATTACCACCCTGACTTAGATTTAGATTACAGACCCGACTTGACTTCCTCCTGTATCACCTCTATCCACCCTTTCCAAAATATACAGTCTGTAACTCTACCCAGATTTCTGCACCAAACCCCTAAACAATCCCTCTGACTCCTAAACTGGCTCCCTAACCCTCAGACAAAACTTTAGACCATTCTGCAATCCTAAAACCCTGTCCAGACCCAACCAGACCCCGTCCAAAACCTGCTGCCCTGACCGACGCCGATCATTACCCCTACCGACGTCGACACTTTAACCAATGTCGGCACCCTTCTTTGACCGATGCCAGCATAGAGACCAACACCGGTGACTATGCAGAGCAATTTGCTGCATATCAGGTATGCATTTTTCTTTTTGTCTTTTATTTCTTTCATTCTGTCTTTCACTATTTCTGTTTCTATCAAATATTCTATTTTTAATCAGTGGGTTGATATCCCTCAAGGAAGTCTTCGTACTTCAGGGATCAAGCTTTTGCTCGACAGCCCACCATCTCCTCATCTAATGTTTTTCATGTTTTAGTCTCTTTTTCTTTGCAGGTGTCATTCCTCCATAGCCAAAGAGGAGTACCTTCCAACGTCTAATTTCGGTGAGCACGACTACATCCAGGTAACATCTAACCTTGACCATCTCTTAGTTTCTCATTTCTCTCTTTGAATGTGAAAGCAAATAGCGTAGAAACAGTACCACAAGCCAATAATAGATCAATCGATGCAATGGCAGTAATTAGGCCTTTGGTGCAAATTACCAATAGTGTTAAGGAGTACCATTTTATCATTGAGAACCTTCTACATCCTGCTCATGTATTATTAGATTTAGAGATGATTTACACTTTTGTTGGTCCCAATCTCCCAACTGAACCTCCCTAGTACCAAGTCATTTATAATTATTTTCATGACCAAATTCTTCCTCCTGAACTTTTACACAATCAACAAAAAAATATTCCTCCATCACCTATCCCATTATACCCTCCTTGGAAACATGTTTTATCATAGGGGCTATGATGGAACACTTTTTTGTTGTTTATCTTTGGGAGATTAAAAGTTATCACTTAAATAGGTCCATAAAGGAATGTGTGGGGCCTACACCAACAACATAATCCTATCCAAGAAACTCCTTTAAATATGATACTTTTACCCTAAGATGGAAATAGATGCTTGAAATTATGTTAGGAAGTGTGTTGCCTACCAATAACATGGTGATTTGATACACTCACCTTCATTTATGAATAAGGATGTTAAAGATCTCTATAAACTATTCAAAATCAAACATAATAAATCCACTCCATATAACCCACAAGGCAATGGTCAAGTTGAGGCATCTAAAAAAACCATTATTATAATCCTTAAGAAGTTTGTCAATGATATTGTCCATAATTGGCACTTTTAAATTTTTCTAGTTCTTTGGGCCTATCACACTAGTCATCACACCCTTACAAGAGCCACTTCATATTTCATAGTGTTTGGCACATAGGATATTATTCTGGTCAAGGTTGAGCTACCTTTATTATAGGTATATTTAAAGCACATTTTGGATGATGAAGACTATAAACTATTTAGGTTGTAAGAGCTATAACTTCTTGATGGCAAACATTTAGCTACCATGGACAACTTAAGAGTGTATCTGAATTAGTTACATTGCATCTATAATAAGCACATTCTCCCTTGAGAGTTTGAATTTAGTGACTTGGTCTTAGAAAATAATCAAAAGAACACCAATGCTAAACACAATAAGAAGGGTAAGTTTCAGCCTAATTAGATGGGTCTATATGTAATTATAATAAACTATAGTTCAAGGGCATGTTGATTAGTTACTCCAATAGGCAAAGAGATCCTAGAACTAATGAACATTGTACATCTCAAGAATTTATATTTGTAATAACCACTTGAACCATTATCTACAAGGTCCTTTACTTGGGGGCACCTTGTGTTGATATTGTTTATTATTCTATCATACTCATAATTTGGATCGTTGTACCCTGTACCATTTTACCCTAGACCATTTTCACCCAGACTGTTATACCCAATACCAATTATGATCCTAAATATGATTCATAGGCATTTTGTACACATTCATGGATCGTTTTATGAGGCAGTTTAAATTGATCAATATCGATAACTTATTTTGAAAATAATTGTACCAAGGTATGTTAGCACATGGTTTTTGACTACTAGATAGTTCCTTGGGTCTTATTTAACACTATGTATTATTTTATTCTTATTTTTTTGTTGCTTGGTATCTACTTCTGCCTTCATATGGATTGATGCACTGTTATATCTAGTTTAACTATAATTTGAACTCTTACTTATGGAAGTGCATCTCCTTAGCTAAGTGGTTACCTATACCTTTTTTCTATTACATTTATATTGTTTATCCCAAAAATATAAAAACATTATAAAACTATAATACACAAGACCAAAAACATTACCAAGTTTTGATCCTGGGCGCTCTTGCCATTTTACAAGCTGGGTCATTTAGTCTCTCATAATTCTCAATAGAGTTGAGACACTTAAAAAACCCCTAAACATTGGTAATAGAATTACAAAAAACCTAAAAATTATAAAATCCTGAAAATTGGCTTCGAATTTCCATGAGAGATATAAAGCCATCAAATTTTTTGGGATGGTCCTTCTTGTTTGTTCAATTTATTTCTAAACCACCTTGGTATTTTTCCTCCCATTTTTAGGAGAACTACATCAGCCTAAGGTCTGCATAGACTATGTAGGTAGCACTTAGATACATGGGGTATCACACATTTTCTTTTTCGACCACATCTTTTCCTTAAGGATCTTGGGACTCCTAGCTATCTCATGAATAACTAATTATCCTTTACTTTTACCATCTTATTGGCTTCATCATACACTCTCACCATTTAATGAGTTTATATTGTGGGAACTGTGTATTCAACTTTGATACACTAATGACTATTTGGATTCATCTTATGCTCTCACCATTTTATGAGTCACCATTATGTGCATTATTCATTTTAACAAAATCCATTATTGTACCTTTGGATTTTTTCATGTTCTCACCATTTTTCAAGTTATTTACGCTTTCACCATTTTGTGAGCTCATTCTCTTTATCATACTTAGATGCATTAGACATTCTAAATTCCCAATTCATTTCACTAGTGGATACTCATCTTTTACCTTCTAGTGTGGTTTAGCCTAAACCATACTCTCATGCTCATTCACTTTTTTGTGTTGATGTTTCTATGATTATGAACACCATCCATCTTTTCTCACACACTTGCCATTAAATGAGACCATTCCCATATTCCTCTACCTATCCCTCATTGTCTTCTTATCATCAATTTTATTCAATTCCATATCTTAGGAGAACTACAATTGGCTTAAAATTCATGTTGGATCTTGCATTCATGGAACTATGTAGGTAGCATCCACTTACCTAGTGTATTTGGATTTAGCTTAGTTACTCCTTCCTTTTCTTCTATTGCCCTTATTTTTGTTTATTTCACTGTCTCTTATAACCTAGGGGTATTTTTTGTTTATTTTGTGTCATTATTTCCCTATCACCTGCGGGTAACTTTATATCAATTATTATTGTCTCATTATACCGGTGTTGTTATAACCTAGATTAGGGGTCACCCTATCACATAACATAATGCCTCTATTACACATGCATGAATAATTTGTTTTCTATTTGAAGTAACACTATGATTAACCGTTATTTGTGTTTGTTTGTTTTTGTGTGCTTAGATTAGTTTGCTTATTGCATTCTTTGCTTTGGATTGTTTAGTTGTTTTTTATTATTTTATTTAGTTTATTTATTTATGTTTCTTTTTATTGGTATTTTATCATTTGTTTTTTTAATTTTATTGGTGTTTTATTGTGTATTTATTTATTTTTCTTGGTGTTTTGTTGTGCTTTATTTGTTTAGGTTTGTTTATTGGTGTTTTGTTGTGTATTTCTTCTTACTTTTTTGTGTTTTGAGTGTGTTCTTTTTATTGGGTTGTTTATTTGTTTTTAATGTCATGTTTGAATACATTTCATAAACCTTTTAAGTCTATCCTTAACTTAGGCTTGACTTGTTTACAATTGTATTTGACTTGTTTTATTACTTGTTTATTTTTAAGTACACTTTGTTAATCTATGGGTCTTGATTATCCATATATTGATTTAGGTTACTTACAAAACTATATTTTTGTGTGTGTTTTTTTTAGTATATTCTTGTTCCTACTTAATTATTGATCATTTATATCTTGATTTTAAGTTGGTTAAATTTTTGCATTTAACACTTCTTTTCATCTTTTTCTTTCCTTTGTTTTTATTTATTTAAATGTAAATAGTTTTATCTCTAAATCTCCTTAGTTTTAAGTATTCACATTTGAACCAGTCCATTTGTAAATGAAATACAATGTTTTTAGAGATTATTCATACTTATGATGCATAATTTCACTTTGATAAAAGTAAAAACCAAGTTTTCCAAAGTCCAATAATCAAGGTGGCACTGAAGAACATCTCTTAAAACACTATCCTACATATCCACTACCTAAATAGGATATCCTAAGCCAAACATTGGAAACAACCAAGACTCTCTATGCAGGACATACATCTCCTAGCATACCCAATGAGTCACATTAATTATTTTTATTATTAATTTGGGATGTGCATCTCCTAAATTATCCTTTAGCATCTAGTCATACACCAAATAGAGTAATCAATACATCCACATCTATATGATAACTAAGGACATGCATCTCCTAACACTAGCATATACTATCATATCATAATAAGAGCAAAATAAATGTAAACGTCATGAGACAAAAATAATATTAATAGTTCATGTACAAATAAAAATGATCCAAAAAATGAATGTCATACATATATCTCAAAATAATGTTTTATACATCACAAGAATATCTATATATGTCATAAATAGAAAATAGAGTTATAAAATTATTTTTGATCATGGTTGTCCCTCTAGGGGCTCTGTAGAAATATTTGAACCATTCCTGATGATGGCAATGGTGGTGGACATGGTGGTGGTGGCCCCATAACTAATCACTATGATAAAGGTTGTGCCACTAACTGCTCTAACTCTGTAGCATGTCTAGACCTAGAGGTCCTACTAATCCACTAGGATCTCAGAGAATCTCTCTATGATGGAGCTTTCCTCTCTATAGGGACTAAAGCCTCATATAACCTACACTAGTACACAATCACATCCTTTATATGTAGGACATTTTCATTCATGTATAAGGCATCATCCTTGGATGCAATCACATCATCCAAATATCTAGTTAAACCTATACCATTATCTATCCCATCTCATCAATTCTCATCCCACTCCTCCATGAGCCTCTCTACCTAAAATATCAATCGCTCCCCATCTACCTAAGCTCTATCTCACTCACTAGTCACTAGCTACGCTATGTATTGCAAGTAGCTAATTGATCATGTACCCTTACTATTTGGCTATATGTCACTTGAGTATAGCACTCTCTACATCCTTGACTATAATAAGCCCTTATAACCTAGCCATCTCCCATTATGTAATGGTCAACTATGCATCTAAACTAGCTATGTCACTCTACAAGCCTATAATCTTTGATAATCATGTCGAGATCTCATGTTTTTGCCTACCAAACAAAGCCTATTCCTCTATGGACCTACTTGTGCCAAAATGCCTTACCTCCCTTGTACTTGTATGCAAACTTGTACCTATCTTAAAGGTCTTAACCTCTCATGTACCTACCTTGTGGTACTCATTACCACCTACTGCATCCCCCATATCTATATTTTACCCATCTAAATTTATCATCTATATATCCTTGGGAATATTTTTTCTATTTGGGCATGAACTACATGTAAAATAAGGGCATGTGGTATGGTTGGTTGGACCAAAACTTGAACCTATCTCTATACTGGGGATTGAACCCCATCCCCCCTCTATCCTACCCATAAATGATGTAAAATTGGCTATTGAGGCCATAGTTTAGTCAAATGAATAGGTTGAACACCATCCCATCATGCTACATAGGCATCTATAACACTAGGATTCACCACCCATCTCCATAATCCCATAATACATGTTGGCCTCTGCCATAATCCATCATATCTTGGTCTTAGGGCAATGGTGGCCCCTAGTCTCTAATCTCGCATATCATATGAGTGAAAAGGTGTGGACCCTCTAGAATATCTCGACAGAATCAAAAATATTACTAGAATCAATCTAATCTATAATGCTCTACTGTAAAGTCATGATGAACTATGATATAACATAGTGTAATCATAAATCTAATAAAAAATAGGTCCTCAATCCAATACTACTATGTCACTACATAGGTTCGATAGATAAAGTCATCATAGATCATCTCATCTATAGCTCAAATATAAAAATTAAAGTCTCTAGAATGGCCTTGTAAGCCTATCCCTATCAAATAACACCTAAAATACTTATATCCTCTATTCCTCTCTAATACCTCAGCCCCACTAGCTACTCAATGGCTATATGCTCCCATGTTCAAACTTGTAGCAGTGTATTATGGTCAATGCTCTACCCTCTATAATATTCTATCATATGAAGGTATCTATATAGTTGGTCTATAATAATGGGCCTCTATTCAAACCATGTTCAAGTGATCAAACATCTCTTAGACAACTCCAATCAAGCCAAGAGGGAAGAACCATCTACTCTAGTCTAGCAGTAGAAGGTCATTGATAAGAGCCATCAAAATGACTACCTTAAGGAGAAATAACCCCTATGTTGGAACAAATATTGGATCCCCTACTACTATTGTTCCTACTCCACCATATAGAGGCCAAGATAAGTTTTATAATGTGTCTACATCTATGGTCCCCTCAAAGACCTCCAAATCAATAACACCAATCAAATCTTTGAGCACTGCTAGTTATCCTACTAACATCTAGGTAATCCTATGGACCTACATCAACACCTATAATATATGGTGAACATATTTTAAATTGATTGTGGCCTCCCCAATCGATAAATGAAAGGTAGAGGTCTCAGAGTGCCACCTCTCTATGAGTGCTAACAAATAGGCTCAATCTACATGAATCATTAGAAATAATGTTAGGTGATACAACTTAATGGACTCTAGTACATGCATGATCTCATCAATCTAAATCCCCTATAAATGTAGTGTATACACATAATATTTTCAAACTTTTGTTGATTTTTAACACTTTGTATCTTACAGGAACCCATTGAGTCTCAATCTTTCTAAGTAAAAAACTTAAGGGGTATATCAAGAAAGGGGTGGGTAGACCATTGGTGATTTATAATATTGTTGTCCCTTTTACCACTTGTTATCTACACACTTGTCTCCTAAAACCATTAAACCTAAGCTTGTTCTTCTCTGTTGTACCCATTCTAGGCATTTTCTACATTTTATCCTCTTTTTCCTCACCTAAATCCTCTTTTATCAGTTGGTTGTACTGGGTCCATTGGGTCAACCCTACATAGTTTCAAGGTATTTTTCATTTAGGATCTAGTTGACCTTTGGCTAACCTATCTCATGACCTAGTGAATTATTGTCTAAAATTGTGCTAGGTCAACTAGGTCAACCTTATCGATCAGAATTTTTGGAAGGGTTTAGGGTCAACTCCTCCTATAAATACAAGTTCATTTATGTCATTTGATAAGAAGAAGCAAAATAAGTAAGATTGAATTAACATCTACTTATTGACCATTCTACTTGAGAAGTAAAGCTTAGGGTTCCATACTTTCTTTAGAGATATGGATCTTGTCTTGTCAAGAAGTCTTTTTGATGCATTAATAAGTTGTCTAGCCTAGAGATGATTTATCTTTATCATCCTTAAATACCACAACAGCCTCTTATGAAAAACCTTGGCTAAGGGAGATATTGAGGCTCAGTGGGTTCATCTTCAAAGGTAAGTATTCTTAACTTTATTTCTCATTTGTAAGAGTAGATAGATATGCATTTATTCTTCTCTTCCATATATAAGGATTATGTATACATTGACATGAGTATATGTCTCCTATGCATGTTTAGTTTTATTATTTCTAATCAACACTTTTTTCTAAAATTTTGGTGAGCACTAGATTATATTTACTTTAATTGTTATTAATATAGGTGAAATATAAAAACCTAGGACCCTCTTAGGGTTATCGCATGATTGTGTTAGACTAGAGGCTTTAAAACCCTCCTTAGCATAGTGTATTATGATAAATTATCCCCTAATTAGGTCTAATAGATCCCCATATTGGTCACACTCTCACTTATTAAATGTGTTACTAATTAGAAGTGTAGGTATGCTCTATCTTCTCTGAGCTAGGATTGATTTATAGATATGATACATTTATGATTGCATGCATTCTGGTGAACCTGATGTGAACTAACCCTTACAAGATTTGTTCATTTATTTCATTATTTTTATCATAAATTTCCAATGATGGGTTGATTGTATCGACACAATACTAAATTATGTGTGTAAGTTTAACATAGTTGCATCCATATGACTCTATTCTTTCTATGCAAGTTCTTTTTTAGGTACAGGCTACTAGATCGACCTAGTCAACCTAGTATAGTTTTTAAAACTTTTAGACATCCATTACAAACTACTAGGTTAACCTAATCAACCCTGTACATTTTAGGCACTCATTAATAGGCTTCTACAAAGCTAAATCAACCTAGTCGACCCTATTAGCAGGATTTGTAAGCATTTATCAAGGTTTTTTTATGGTAATCTCATTTCTTTACATTTTCAAACTCACCAAGGTTCATTTCTATCCATTCTTTCTTTCCTTATAGTTTTTCATTTCATAGTTTGCAATATTTAAAACTACCCTTATGCAGTCAACTAGATCGACCCTATCAACCTAGTTTTGTATTCTATGTGCTATCTAGATAACTAGGTCGAGTCTATTGACCCAATTCATTTTAATACCTTTGCTTCTGTAGTATAAAGGTGACACTATCGAACCTATTCTATATTTTTTACATACACTATCTAATACATCAACATTGTACCATGTTTCAAAGTTGTAATTAACCTTTATATGTTAGTAATTAGCTCAAACTTCTATTTCTTGTTGCTTGCATGATTAGAATAAATCACATAATCTAATTATGTGGTTTTCAATTTACCATTTAGTTTCACTATTTTGTATTTTATGGACACATAACCAAATCACAAAATCTTAACCAAGCACTTTAATAATTGTCTACCTAAGGCCCACCTACTTGGATTTCATCACCAAGGTGGAAGTTAAATTGGTTTTCTAGTCAAGTATAAACATGTGGTTAATGGTATATTTTGGCTAAGCACCCAACACCCTTATCATTGAAGTGTGTGAATTCAGGGGGTAGGCCCTAATACCAAGCTTGTACCATTACCAATACAAATCCTTTTTAGCCCAAACATCTTGAAATTATCCTTAGATTGATTTATAGTTCCTTACTTATAGCCAACTTCCTATCAGATTTAAAATCATATTCTAATAATATAACAACATTCAGGTTGACCATCTAGTTAGCTTTCAGTTTTCAAATTGATTGCTTTCTCTTTGCTCAATTGTATTTTCTATTGTAAAAACTTACATTAGCCAACATTAGTGTAAGGTTTTGTGTTGTGTGACTCGATTGCATCACCCTCATCGATCCAATTGATTATTTGATTCCCTTCAGTTTTTAATTTTCAAAGTGCTTGTAAAATTATTTTTAGTACACAATCATTTCAATCGATACAGTCTATTATAGGCTATCCATTTTTCCCTATTTGTTGTGCTAGGTCAACCCAATTAATCATGTATACTTTTTCAACCTCTATTTACTATGTTAGGTTGACCTAATCGACCCTATACTATTTACAAGCCCTATTTTCTATACTAAGTTGACCCAATTAACTTTATACTATTTCTATCACTTCTTGTTTCCTTGTCTGTGTTTTTCTTATCTTGTTTTAGTCCTTTTATTTCATCATGAATTTTTTGTTTGAAGACAAAATTGAGTTTAATTCAACAAACATGATGAGTTTTAACAATCCTCATAAGGTCTCCCATATTTAGAGTAGGGCTCCTCTCCTATATGAGAGTAATGTTCATATAGCCACTCACACAATTAATTATGGGACCCCTCTTAATACCTCTTCATAGCATAATCCTCTCTTCTTCCTATAAGACCAACCCAAGTTAGAGTATACCTTTAAAATGCTCTTCTTTATCTCTAAATTTCCTTAACATAGAGGAAAGTATCCCTCTACCATTTACCATCTTATGATTAATGGTCAATCCAAATAACCTCATTCACCTACTCCCAAATTCTCAAATGGATTTAGAAGTACCACTTTCTTTAATTCTCAGCCTCTTCCTTTAATTATGACCCTTTCTCGCACCATGACCTCTTCTTCTTTAACTTTTTCCACCTCTATGCCCAGTATCTCCACTAACATGGTAGGTTCTACATCTAGTGGGCCTCTTATAAGATCCACTATCCTTAATCCTTCTACTAGTGTATCATTTACTACCTAAGGTAACCATACTTTGATTTACAAGCAAATCTTTCAACTAGTGCCTCTCATTCTCATAGTTCTTCTCAAGCACATATTAATACTAATAGTGGTACCCAAGCCACTCATACCAATTATAATACCACAAATAATGCTAATAATGTTGATAAAACCCAACAACTCTTTTTAAAAACACTCAATCAAATGAATACCTTTCAAGCTCATAATACAAATCAAATAATGAAAATACAAAACCACCTTCTGCATCTTCAAACTCATCCTTAACCAATGACTTGGGCCACACATAATCAAAATGTTCCCCCTCATCCTCTTCAAGTTCCCAAGGCAATCTCATCCTTCAACCTCCTATGGTCAACAAAAGCATTAAACATATTCAAAATGAACCTCTTACCACTCAAATTGTTAATATTGATATAGGAGGTATCACCCCTACCATTTCTTATAATAGATCAACTAATCCTACCCTTCATATTAAAACATTTATAAATATTGGGTCAAATTAAACACCTTTTCTGCTACCAAGATCTTAGCTAAAACCCTCATGGGTGATGCCTTAGATTGGTATAATCAATTTAGAACTCATTCTATTGCTAGTTTGGAAGATTTAGTGAATATTTTAGTTCAATAATTCAAAACTAGTGATCTTCCCAAAAACACTTTGGCCCACTTCATAAATTGTAAATAAATTAAAAATGAAGCTACCCAAGCTTTTGTCAAAAAGTGGAAAACTTTGTCAAACAAGTGTGAACATAACATGGTTGATGATAACCTTTTCCATCTCTTCACTAATGCTCTTTTTCTCAAGTTACAATATTGGGTCCACACTCTCTCTCCATGTACTTTGGAAGAGGATATTGACCAAGACAAACATCAATATTTCCTTATGCATCAATTAGAGCCACCCCAACCTTCTTTAGGTCCTCGTCTCTTAATTAAGAACATAAATTGTAATACTATCGATGATGGTGTCATGGACTCATATGACACCATTTACATTATCCATGTCATTCCTAACCAATCTTTGAAACCATCTCCCCCTTCTCAAAAATATACCAATCCTCATTTATCTTCACCAAATACTATCAATGTTTACAAACCCTTATCATTGGTTAAATTACTTAAGTGTTTACCTAGGCCTCTTCCATGATAACTTGCCCCTACTCATCCTATGAAATCCTAGAATGATCCTAATAAGTTTTATTAGTTTCATGCAGTTGGGGTCATTCTCATGAGACATTTAGGCATCTCCATAATTTATCTATGGATTTTCTTCTTGATCTTAATTTTGAACACAATTCTATCCTTTGAAAGTGTCAACAATCTTATGATATTGCTTTTAAGGATCATGAATCACATACTAAATCTCAAGCCTTAAATCAAGCTAATACTCATTTGGCTATTTATAAAAACCCTCTTCCTAATCACAAACCTAATCAAGACAATCAAAACAAGCCCACCCCTTCCACCAATAATGTATAAAGTCTTGTTGACCCCACTTATGAAGATAATGTGGTTAACATGACTAATATGCAAAGGGTGGTTAATTTTAATGATTCCCAACCTATCTACACTCCTCCATTATCTTGAGCATTCCATGTTATCCAAGATTCTTCTCCAACTCATTTAAATGAGTTGGATAAAGATGACCTTATAACCTTTGATGAACTAATTCCCAATTCTCCCTTGGATAACACTTCCCATTCTATTTCTACCATCCCTCCATCTTCCAAAACTAATCATAATCAATCTTCTATCAACATTTCTTCTACAAACTCTCAACCTAAACCTGAACCAATCACTTCATCTTTTTAACATAATTTATGATCTTGTTCTAAACCTTCACCTTCTTATAAATTCCAATCCACTTCAGTTCCTCCTTCAGAGAACCTTCTTAATCACTATGCACCTATTTATAATGACCTTCTTATGAGATATGATGAGTGAAATCCCATTATGGATCTCACTAATCTCCCATCACAAATTTTTTTCCTTGAGCTTATGAGGACCTCTCTACATCATAGAAACTAACTTATTCAACTATTGTTTGAAATGAACATCCCTCATCCTCCCCTAGTAGGATGTGAAGTAGCCTTATTTGGATCTGAGGATAGCATATTATAACAATGTGAATAGATGTCCATCCATGTTGATGAAATAATGGACACTTTTATTTCCCTAAAATGTCTTATCAATTTTATGATCTTGATCAGATTTTTCTTTGTGTAGATGATCCTCCATTATTCATTAGTATCCAAATTGGTGATATCTGAGTCAAGCATGCATTGATTGATAAGGGTTTCAGTACCTATGCTGCCTATCTCTATTTTATCAAAACCCTTAGATATTCTAAATACAATCTCAAATCCACATGCAGCACATGCCAAAGATATGATAGAAGTAAAATGCCTCTGTTAGGTTTTTTGTGGGTTCCCAATACTTTCTTATTTTTCATCATTCATGTGAAGGTGATGATCTTTAACTTTCCTCTCTCTTATAACCTCTTGCTTGGTAGGTCATGGACTCACTATATGAGAGTAATTACTTATTTTACTTGCCACTAATTCAAATTCCCTCATAATGGATCCATTTATAGGATTTAGGGTGATACTAACCCTTGGAATTTTAAATAATTCCAAGACTATGGTGTCCTCAAGATTCCTACTCTTGAACCTTTGCCTAGTGTTCCATTATGTGAGTCTCAACGCTTCAATTTTCTTATTAATTTGACTTAAGTTTACAACAAGCATCCCAAACTCATTGGGAAAATTCCCCCTAACCTCTTAGACTATGATGATGATGATCCTAATGAAATTAACTTAAATATTAAATCTTTCAATCTCTCACCTCATCTCATCTCTTAGCTTCTGGCTTCTTTACAGCCACATTTTTGCAACCTCCTTATGATGACATTCCTATTGTCTAGACCAAGACTTAGCATTCTATTGATCACACTTCATTGGATGGTAAGTTCATCCCTACATGCATCATTTACCTTCACACCCCTGACTATGATGATGGTTATTCATTAGATGATCCGTTATTAGGTGTTTTTGTTCAAGCACATAATGTTGAGATTGTTTTTATCATTATAATTTTCTTTATTATTTTAGTGATTCTTCCCATGTTTCATCATTTATAATTATTAATTTTATTATTTTTCCTCTTTATCATAGGGTAGATATGGTGCCAACACCTATAGTTTATAAGGAACCTCATAAGAGTATGCTCATAGATCATGCTATGACTGGGCCTTACCACTTTGCTGGGTACCCTAGCCCTTATAGCCTGCTTATCCTTAAGATGCATTTGACCCTTCTTCAACCTTTTGTAGATCTTTCCCCTCCCTCAGTGGAACCTAAATTGAAGCCTAATCCTATTCCTATTATAGTTGAGCCCATTATTATTCTTATTATAGTTGAGCCTATTCTTTCTTTCACTATTGTTGAGTCTATCCCTACTTCTGATCCCATTACTCCTATTAATCTTAGTTTCATTCCTTCCCCACCATCACCTTACCTTGTTGATGGTTTGATTCTTTACCTAAAATGGCTATGTTGCCTACCAAATGGGGTGATGAGCCTTCCCCGGCTTGTTACACCTCCTCCTATGAGTGCCTCTACTACGACCACTCACAAATGTATTTGTTGTTTCCATGGCATATATAATCATTCATCCACCCATTATCACAAGCTATGATAATATATTTATAATTTGCATCCTTATCCCCCTCAGTACTTAGATAAATCCATGCCTCCCCTAAAGGTTCTACCTGAATATATGCCTAAGTATGGCAAGGTATATTATTTGTGGCACCAATATAACACCCATCACACTAATAGTTATCACATCTTTCAGCAACATCTTAAGGATCACCATATAGTTATTCTTAAAACTTATACCATTCCTCCCATTGTTCATTCCTAAAATAATTCTCCTCCTTATCCCATGATTCCACCTCATATAGCTCCATCCCCTCTTGTGGTCTCTTCATGACCTTTTGTGCCTCCACCTATGACTCCTTCACTTATGGATCTTCCTTAAGCTATGGATCCTTATCCTTCAGTGATTCCTACATATCCCATAGAGCCTACTCCCATGCATTCTCTCAAGCATCCCTTACCTAATTTCCCTCCTTAGCTTTATCTATACAACATTCCTACTTTTATATGGAGGAGATTAGATGAGAATTATTTTCCCAATTTGCATTGAAGATATATGAGACAAATATTATCATTTTGTACTTACGTTCATAGAGATATATTTAATGTTTTGGATAATGTGTGTGGGTATATTTATCAATAGTTATGATCACATGCATGGTGATTTTACATTTACATTTGGATTAGATGTATGATCCAGTCTTATCTTTTATCTATCTGTTATATCATTTGACACTGTGTCAAATTCTTATTTATCTTACATGATGACTTTACTTTTACAATCTATATTTCTTATACTATTATTTATTTTTACCTATGGATTTCTTTATTTATCATTGATTTCTCTTTCCTTCTTACAAATTACCTTCTTTTGTCTTTTTGATTATTTGATTTCTTATCTCTATATTTCATGGATAATTATTATTATGACTTGGTTATATAAATATGGTTCCCTTTAGTTATTCCCTATTACCATGTGATTAGTTAGATAAAAAATTCATCTCATGATAGTCACTCCTTTTACTATTCTACCTTGGATCTCTTTTTTCCCTTTATTCATTTCCATAAACTAAACATATTCATGGTTAATACTTGAGATAACATGTTGGTTCACTGTTAAGCCTAAGTGTCCTAGTCAATCTTGTCATTGGTTACTTATCTTCCTTTAGCATAAGCCTACATTTCATTTATGTGTATCACTCTATCTCTCATGATTGGTCATTCCAAGTTTGTATGGAGGAGGAATCTTAAAAATACTTTAAAACATTTAAATGCCAATTCATTTAACAAAAGGCAATGATATAAAAGGTAGAAACATTTCAAAATTCTTAAAATTCAAATCACACTAAAAGACATGATTCAAAGCACATATCCTTCTTCTAGTTGAATCTCAAACTCCATAGTTGGCCTCATAATAGAGCCGAGGTCCATTAGGTATGGTAGGCTAGTAGATTATAAAAGGAGAATAAAAAATCTTTTAGTGCTACCTACTTTATCACGTAAGTACCTAATCTTTGTAGTAAATCGATAGCTATGTAAGGGGTCCTGAGTAATAAGGAACATATCATGGGAATGTAGGTCCATTTTTATTTTCTTGTACCAATCTACCTTCATTATTTGATCTTAGTAGCACACTCATTTGCCTACATAGTTTAGTGTCTATAATAAACAAGTTTCCTTTATATATTAATGGTTACTAGTTAGAGTGTCTTCTCATGTCTTTAGTATGCATCTTGTCTCCTAAGGTTTTCTCATAAGACACCTCAATTAATCCTTCTACATTAACTATATTATTCATATTTCCTCTTGATAAATATTATTTTGTTCACTGATCACTCCCCTTGGGATTCCATTTGTGAGTTGTATTGTAAGACCATGGATAGGACCTGGTCTTCCTCATAAATTACTATAATTTCACTTTTCTATTACCAAAATATATTATTTCAAAATTTTCACATTTATTTAACCTTATTAGTGTTATTTTCATGAGTTATAATATAATACCATGGATAATACCTAGCCCTCCTCACAAACTTTTCTAATAATACAAGTCACAATCAAAATTACATGTGTCAAATATGAGATAAGATGCGATTGATTATGAAGTTACACATCATTGACGTGATTCTTAGCTTGATTTAGTATGTTATGATTACTTAATTTATCTTTTTCTTTTATCTTTTTATTTTTTGAGTGTATGTAAGAATTCAACCATTTTCTTGAATTTTTCATACTTCCCAGCTTGAATTAGTGTGATAAATTTAAGACTAAATTTTGCCAATTTTGTTTTTATCTTATACTTCCAAACATGATTTAGTATGATTTATTGATTTAATTGATTCATTTTTATACCATTTTCTCCTTTTACATGACTTCCATTTTATTACATTATTTTCACACTTCCCAACATGATTTAGTGTGATTGTATTTGTTTTAATTTGGTGCTAAATTTTTATTTTGGTTTAAAAACAAATTCATTTTTGCCATATTATTTACCACCCTTAGGTTCTTTATAATTAGTTATTTTATTTTTATTACAAATTTCCTAGCTTGAAATAGTGTGTTGGACATGTTTGTTTGATTATATTTTACTGAATCCATTTTGTCTGTTTCTTTTTAACCATGCATGTGTCCTACATAATGCTAGAAAAGAAACCACACCTCATATATTTATTATAGTATATAAAATAATAGATAAATACATGTGATAGTTTTTAGGAATTAAATGAATGTAAATTACATTTCTTAAACACCATAAAATTATAAAACTAGATTTTAAATGGGTAAAAATTAGATTTAATAATGCTGAAACAATTCCTTCAAACCACAATTTAATGAAAGCATAAAAGGATAGAAAAAAACCAACAATAACACATAACACAAATATACTGTGGTTCACCCAATATGGGATACATTCACCAAGAAAGCCCTCAAATAAATCAGTAATCTAAAACAAGTTTACAATGAACTTTCATAAAGATAGAAAAATCTTCTCCAAAATTGACAAATGAATTCTCTGAATTGCTGATCCAAATCTAAAACCAGTAAAAAATAATCCATAGATGCTCTACCACACCTATAACTATATAAAACAAATATCCATAAGATGCTATACCACACCCTAGAAAAATATCTCACATATCATGTCCTATTGTATTTGTCATATTTCCAAAGCCTCACCACCACTTGTATATATGATAAATGAGGAGAAAACTTACCAAATAAAGGAGATATATGCTATCATTATCCAAAATAGCCTCATCCACAAAGGAGCACGAAATTTACACCTAATAATGCTTATCCATAAGCCCCACCAAGTAGAAACATGCCATTCTCTACCAAATGGCACAACTTCCAATGAAGAAGTCTAACCCACTTCCATAATACATCAAGAAATTATTAAATACATAATTTAATAAATTTTATCCTCTTAATTCATCATCAAAATAATTAAATACATCATTTAATAATTTCTCCTAATACATCATGAAAATTATATAATACATCATTTAATAATTTTCTCCTAATGCATTATAAAATATTAAATAAACAATTAATTCCCTAGAACAAGGAAATCAATCCCACTTCCAAAAAATATGGAAGAATACATGAAAATTATTAGATAAACATTTAATAACTTTCACCCACATGAGGAGAAAAGGAAAATTGTGCTTCCTACATCCTTGGAGCTCTCTAGGACCCCAAAGTGTACCAACAAGGTCATGTGAATAGAACACTATAAAGAGGCTATTTGAGATCTCAATCCTAACAACTATCTTTGTAGATGAGTTACCTGATCTTGCATCTCTACCAACTGGGCCATTTTCACTATATGTGTCTCTCTCTCTCTCCTACTCCTCTACCTATGTCATATGGGTCAAGGTTGCTACATGTGTCTCTCTCTCCTACTCCTCTACTTGTGTCATATGGGTTAGGGATTTTGGATGTGTCTCTTTATCCTAGGCATGTACCTGTGTCATCTATGTCACTATAGCCATATTTGTATCTCTCTCCTCAGCTAGGGCCTACCATTCCTATGTATTTCCTACACCTATCTCTACTGGTGGCTACATCCCCTCTCTATATGCTTGTATCTACCTTAGTATCTCTCTAACTAGTCTAAACTAGCTCACCTGAACTAGGCATATGGTACCCTAAGATCTTCCAGTGTAGTATGTTCATATGGCATCAGTACCTCATCTAATACATCATGGAGTTATCCCCTCACTAGGGACTCACATTTTATTTTCTCATCCTCTACCACACCTGTAAAACCCATACTAGATATTAGATCATTGATATATCTCAAAATCTATCTATCTCTATTATATTTCAAATAAACTTAAGCAATAATTTAACCATCTTTTATTTCTTATCTATGTGTCAACCACTACTATCTCACTATCTATGTGAACACCAAGCACAGTCTTCCCATTTGCATGGCCTCAAAGAACCTCCTTTATAGCTCACCTCCTAAAAACAAATCTTGGAGATACCACTCATACCCATCTCAAACTATGCCTAAGTGGTCTCTCTATAGTCCAAATCTACCCTATCCCACCTGTTAAGTCATCTAAGAGATCTACTATCTCTATTATCTCATGATCTTTCTACCTCCATCGACATCATATCCTTGATGGTCACTCCTCATCCTACTATGAAATTGGTAGTGGTACCTTTGGTGCTCCTACCTGTACCCACATATCCTCTTTCTCCACTACCTAGCATGCTCGACCAGTCTATGGTCTCTCATGATGTGGCCTAAGCATCAACCTTTCAATTGGTGACCCTATTACTCCTCTCTCCCATAGCTCTCTAACATGTTAGGACCAAAACATGGGAATCACTATCAATATTTTCAAGTGAGGAAAACCAATATGCCCTAGTAATCATGCCACTGGATGTGGCTCCATCCATTAGGTATAGTGCCCTATCACCTCCATCTACATTAAAGATGGTATAACTATGTCTCAGTTAGGCCATGTAGTAGCAATTTTCCCATATGGTTTCCATATTATATCTATTCATCTCACTATCCATAGTGTTGGCACATGGGGCACATCCCATGTTACCTAGTCTTATCTCCATCTCTATACTTGAGGTGACCTATCATCAACCATATGGGGCAACCTAATCATCTAATACATGGGAACCTCTCATAGATCCATTCAATCAATAATATTATTAGTCCAATAGAATTGTCACCTTTGGACAACACTCCATACATATCATGTATGATTTATACCTAGATAATAGACCCTAGGTCATTGAGTACCCTCTCCTCTAGTATCATCTAGCTCAAGGCTATCACAAAGAGTGGTACCTTACCATCTCACTTGTGGCATAGAAATTGTCTTGTCACAAGTCCTATCATAGCCTTTCAGATTTCTAGAAATTTTGAGGTATACACATTAAACATACTCACCCTCCAACCTAAATACTTTGAGCTTGTAGCCTATATAGCTAAGGCTCTCCTCTCATCCTCATTATCAAGTGTCCCTACCATGGGTAATCTTAAGATCACATGTACATCCTTTAGGATGATTCCCACCTCTATCTATCCCTTCCACCTCCCACTTGAAGGTGTTAGTTAATCATTCCCAACATCCTAAGAACATGACTAACAAATCTAAGCTTAAGGGTATCTTACACATCTCTACTATGCCTCCTAAGCTTACAAAGATCAGTCTCTCCATATCCTCTATATTTAGGCACTCCAATAGATGTGGTATCCATGATGAGTATACCAAATGCTAGAATATTGATCACCTCTATAATTAGGGAACAATAAAATATGTATTAGCTCCTCCATGTCATGTATAGTCAAAATAATTTTTTTAAAATTTTAATCAAAAATAAGCCTAAACCACTTTAATTTATTCATTTCAACCTAGTTTTAGCCTATTCTCCCCTTTTTTCCTTAGTTGGTCATTCTAGGTCATTATATCACTCTTTCATCCACTTACACACATTTTTGTACTATTTTGGTTCTTTGGTCAAATTAGTTTGACCCAAAATTTCCCTATTTTTAACCTAGTTGACTTAAAAATCTAAGTCAACCCTCTTGTTTACCCCTAATACTGCATTGTCATACTAGACTTTTCTTCTTAATTGGCAAAATTGTACTAGGTTTGTAGTCTACAAAATGCATAGGGTTGACACATACCTACTAGGTTGATAGTGTGTATTTTTCCCAAATTTAGTTTACTATGTTGACTGGGTTGACCCAATTGTATTTCCCTATTGACCCCTTACATTTTACAAAATAAGTGCCTTTTGGTAGTTATTTCCCCAAACCCTTCAAACCCATTTACCTAATTGGTTTTTCCTACCCATAGCATCTGATTTAGTTTCATTTCAATGTCTAGAAATACTTAAAAATAAAAATTTATAAAAATACACTTAAATCACTAAAATATTCAAAAATTGGCTTAAGATTCTCAGTTGCCTACCTGTCCTAAGGGTCCATCTTGCCTAATCTGTCATCTCCTCACCATCCTAGCTCATTTAATCTCTCAAAGCTCTTTTTCTCTCCTTCACAAGTCAAAACTAACAAATGACTTTCATTTCACCCTATTTAATACCACTTTTCACAAATTCAAATCTTTTAATAATTTTTTGGCAGATTCCTTATTTTTCCTCTATCTTGGTTTCTACTCATCCATTTTTCAAACTATAAAATGTTCTAGAATCATGATGGTATTGTTCCCAAAATCTGTCACTTGTTTTTGGGGACAAAATATCAACTATTTTGGTCTTGTAGGCCAAAATTCTCTCTTCCCTTCTCAAAAAATGTTTTAAGCATCCAAGTTCTTCAAATTATTTAAGATTTTTTAGCTAAGGGACTCGCATGCTCAATAGGTTCAATGACTTCAATAGGTGAGCTCTCACCAAGAAACAAGTTCCCAACACTTAGCATTTCAAGGCTGGTTCAATGCCAAAGTTTAATCAAAAGACTTATCGGCAGCCTTCAAACAAAAGATTGAACCATTGAACCATTGAACCCCACCTCCAAAGGTTCAAAGTTTCAACAATTTCAAAGGTTCAATGACATCGGCAGACTTAAAGAGTTAAGCACTTCGGCAAGTTCAAGGTTTAACCACTTCAAAAAGTTCAATGGCTTTGAAGGAATTAACGAAAAGAAGACTTCGAAGAAGAAAGATTGAACCGTTGAACCATTGAACTTTGAACCAAAAGAGTTCAAAGTTCAAAGGTTCAATGAGTTCAATAAAGTTTGAGAGACTTAGAAGAATAAAGGATTCGAAGAACAAAAGATTAAACCATTGAACCATTGAACCTTGAACTAAAAGAGTTCAAAGTTCAAAGGTTTAATGAGTTTAATAGAAAAGAAAAGGATCCAGAAACTTCGAAGGACCAAAGGAGTCTGAGAAAGAGAATGAAGCATTGAACTTTGAACCAAAATGGTTCAAAGTTCAAATGTTCAAAGGTTCAAATAAATTCAAATTTTTAAAGGGAGCTTCGAGTGAAGGAAGGAAGTGGAAGATTCCAGAGACTAGTTTGAAGAGATGGTTCAACTGATTGAACCAAAGAGCCGATTGAACCAAGGAGCTTATTGAACCAAGGAGCCGATTGGACCCCCTGAACTATTGAACCATTAAACTGATACAATCTTATGGTTCAAATGTTTGAGTTTCAACATGGTTCAAGTGACCAAGTGACCAATGACATCCTTGAAGATGTCAAATTCAAGGTAATAAAATGCTTGTTTATTTTCAAATATGCCATGGAACTTGAAGAACAAACTCGACAACCAGCTGAAGAAGAAGCTGAAAGAGCCAGCTGAAAGTGAGGAGATAGCCAGAGAGCTCAGATCACAAGGAAGAGACAAAATGTGTTAAGAAAAAAGGGAATGATGCAAAAAGACCAAAAATATCTACACATGAGTTATTTCTAGTAGGTGAAATAGTCCACCAAGTGGACATAAGAGAGTACGAGCACTCAAGGATGCAGCTTGTTTTTCTCCATCAAGTAAAGGTGAAATGGACAACTATGCATATATCAGGAAGAGGACCAAGTGGCTCATACTTCAAAGAGAGACATTTGAGATGAATTGACATGCCACAATTGAGGCTGATGCCCTATTCTGGTATGGCCCATTCACAGAACTGAAAATGCATTCAAGGCATTAAATGCAGCATGGGCCCATCCATGAAACAAAGTGCCCAAGTCTTTCTTGGAGTGCTATATATTGTTATATCTTATTTTATGCAAAGGAGATCTCTCTATTATAGAAGAAAAACTCTGCCCAAATTGAAAGGCATTTCTTGAGACTTTGAGCTCAGATTGTTAATCATATTTCTTTAATTGAATGAGAAAACAAGTGACCTTTCAGACTTTGTGCCGAAATAGCTTGTGTTATTTAGGAAATTGTTCTTATGTCTATTTCCTAGAAGCATTCTTGTCCATTTAATTTAACAAGTATAACTAGTGGAAGTAATCAAGAAGGTGTCCTGAAGCCAACTGTGGGAGACTTTATGCTGCTACAATTGTCTTTAGTGTGTGTGTTTTTAGTTTGTTTCTGTGTAAAGGATCTTGGGATGACTTTGTGCCCCCATTGTCCTTCATATTTCACTCTTTGGTAGTTGATGTGGAGACTTTGTGCTACACCTCATTCTGTTAGTTATTACACCCTGTTACATTTACTTATCACTATCAGAAAGAATTCATGTTGTTTACTGCAGACCACTTCTAAAAGAAGAGAAGTGCCTTCTGTCATTTCACCAGGATTTCTCCTTTGTCTGTGAACATAATCTCTGAAAAAAGAGAGATGGATGGCGTTGTCTTACCCCTAAGTTTTATTTTCAACTTATTTATAGTATATTAATATATTTTAGTACCTCATAGTTATAAGGAACCTCCCCTTGATGAGAGGAGAGATTTGTCCGCTTTTGATGTGGTTGACCTGCACATTTGGCCAATAAATCTCCCTATGTTATGGTTGAAACAACCTATTTTTCCCATCAGTTAGCTAGTGACAAAATATTCACCCAACAGATGGAATAGAAAATGTTTTCCAATATCATATGCTTATATTCCAAAAATTTAGATTTTTGGCTATTTTTTGCACTAACTTCTACAAGTTTGCCTAGTGTTCTTCACATTGGATGCCTTCACCTCTTTTTCAATCTATTTTTTTATCTAAAACACTAAGGTAAGTAAATTAATGTGTTTTTCAATTTTAACCTTTCATTTATCTTATTTTTTACTTACTTCACTTTACTTAGCATCATTTTTATGTGTTATCATGTTTTATTTCTCGAAGCACCATCCTATGTTGCACTCACGTGACATGTGATGAGCTTCGAGTGGGGAATATGCATACACATAATATTTTTAAACTTTTATTGATTACTCACACCTTATATCTTGTAAAAACCTATCGAGTCTCGATCTCTTTGAGTGCATGCCTTAAGGGGTGTATCGGGAAAGGGGTGGGCAGACCATTAGTGCTTCACAAGATTGTTGTCCCTTTTGACACTTATTATCTATACACTTGTCTCATAAAACCATTAACCCTAATCTTGGTCTTATTTGTTATACCCATTCCAAGAATTTTATAAATTTTATCCTCCTTTTCCTCACCTAAATCTCATTTTATCAGTCTATTGTATTGGGTCAACTGGTCAACCCTGTACAGTTCCAGGGTATTTTTCACTTAGGAGCTAGTTGACCTTTGGTCAACCTAGCTCATGACCTAGTGAATTATTTTTTGAAACTGTGCTAGGTCAATTGGGTTAACCCTATTGGCCAAGATTTTGGAAGGGTTTAGAGTTAACTCTGCTTATAAATACAAGTTCATTTCCATCATTTGATAAGAAGAAGCAAAATAATAAGAGTGAATGAACATTTACTTATTGACCATTCTACTTGAGAAGTAAAGCTTAGGGTTACATACTTTCTTTAGAAATATAGATCTTATCTTATGGAGAAGTCTTTTAGATGCATTTATAGGTTATGTAGGCTAAAGCTAATTTGTCTTTGTCATCCTTACATACCATAACAACCTCTTGCAAAGCACCTTGGCCAAGAGAGAGATTAAGGCTCGATGGGTTCATCTTCAAACGTAAATATTCCTAGATTTATTTCTTCTTTGTAAGAGTAGATAGATATTACTTTGTGTTTTTCTTCCACGTATTAAGATTTCATATACATTGATATGAGTATAAGTCTCCTATTCATGTTTAGTTTTATTGTTTCTAACCCCCACTTTGTGCCACAAGCTTTGGTGAGTACTAGATTATATTTACTTTACTTATTATTAGTATAGGTGAAATATCAAAACCTAGGACCCTCATAGGTTTATTGCATGATTGTGTTAGACTAGAGGATTTGTAACCCTACTTAACATATTATATTATGATAAATTATCCCATAATCAGGTCTAACAAATCCTCATATTGGTCATGCTCCCATTTAATAAATGTGTTCCCAATTAGAAGTGTAGGTATGCTCTATCTTCTTCAAGTCAAGATTGATTTATATATATGATGAATTTATGATTTCATATAGATAACACTTGATATTATCATTATCATATTATAATCACCCTGACTCACTCTTACAAGTCAAAACACAAGGAACCAAGTCAATCATTTTTCTTCTAATTATTCAAATCTACCTAAATTCTTCTAAATTCAGGCCTAGAATAATCTTCTATTGGCCCCATTCTCCCTTCTTTTCCTTAATTTTTTTCCTCTTAGTTATCTCTTCATTTTCTCAACAAACTCACCGATTCCTAGGGCTATCCTACTAATCCATAGATTGACCTCACTATTTCCCTTCATGGGTTTTTAAATTTGCCATTCTGTAGGGCGTTATCATCGTTTGATAGGGTGATATCACCATTTTTTATGATTTCACTATTTGAATTAATGTTCTTTCTATTTTACTAGTTATCTCCACCAAAATTTGCAAGATTTGATTAAGTGGTGATCTCACCATTTTGACTCATGAGCCTATTAAAGACCTGGCAAATTTACCATTATCAAGAGCACCTTTGTAGTTTAAAAATTTATACAAATGGAAAGATCACCAATTCACCTACTTATACCTAGAATTAAATATAATAAATGCAAAAATTAAATACCAAAAAAGGTATCTATCAATGCTCTACTCCCCAGTGGTCACTAATACTCTTGCATGCACTCTCTAAAGTGTTTATGGTATGGGATGTTGGCCATTATGCTAAAATCTCTCGTGTGTGAATCTCAAAATTAAAATTTGTAATAATGGAGGGTAAAAATGAATAATGTTTACCCCCCAAGGGTAAAATTATAGTAAAGTTTTTGAAAATTTGACCCCTTGGACCTATAATTACCCCATTTATCTTCATTAGGCACTCATTTTCACCTCATCTATACATTTTTTAAACTTTTTATTCTAATTACTCCATTTTCACCCTCATTTACCAAATTACATGATTATATTTATTCTGATGGAGGGCCACCCATCAAATCAATTTTTATGTCTTCCCCTTGAGGTGGCATCATGGGTTACCAAAATTTTGATTAGGGCATTTTTGTAACCCTATTTTTCTATGACTCAGGAAAAAATTTAGCAAAAAGTAGAAGCAAATTTATTTCTTCTAATTATAATCATTTCAAGTGACCTTTTTATTCTTATAAAATCCATTGTGTCAACCAAATGTCTCACCATGCCTTCTCAAATAGGGGCAAAATGTAGACATCCAATTATTATCAATATTGTGTTAAAATTGCAAATCTAAATGATATTCTATGACAATGCACAATCTGGACCAAAATCACTAAAACACTCTAAATTATCCATAGACATCACATACAAGTGTCGATTATCATTCATTGATCTTTGATTAGGGTAATGCATTTTATAGACTCATTATCTTTTCATAATTCCCTTTGAGTCAAATTGTGACCAAGCAAAATGATGTCCTGAACCACTAAAATCTTCTAATTTAACCACACACATCACTTGTATGTGTCAATTCACCTCTGTAATACTCTAACTAAGGTATTACCATGTACACAACTGACATCTTCTAATTTAACTCTAGTCAAATTATGATTTAGTAAAATGACATTTTTGACTAGGTTGATTAAACATATAACCAATTTCCAAAGAATTGTAGAAAACTAATTAAAATAATTTAAGTAAATCAAAACCAAATTAGGAGCTTAAGTGGGAAATCCATGAAAGTTTTTGAATGTTTATTTATTATAAATTCATTATTCAAATCTACATCACTCATGACATCATCATAGGGGTGTCATCCCATCCACAAGGCATTAATGGAGATAAAATATCTGGATTAAGGCTACCCATGCCTTATTAATCCTCTATTCTTATGAATAGTGATGACTATATTTATTACTTATCCATATAAAATTGAATCAATCTATATCTATACATATTGATCTCAATATAAACAGTCATGGTTGATTTTAAACATTTCAAAAAAGCTATAAATAAGTGAGCCATGGACATAACTATTAAGTGTCAATTGTGTAAAGTTATTATGCAAAAATAATACTGGAGAAACTTCACTCATTCACCTAAATTGACCAAATCGAAGAGCCAAAGCCATTGGTGAACTAAGAAATGATTAAGGCACATATTATACCGCACTTATGAAGACTTTTAGTACCAAATCTAAGAATAAGCACAATTATTGACCATTTTTGAAGGAGAGTCATTACTTGGAAGGTATTACTTGTCTTAATTTTGTAATTAGTTCCTTAAGTTCATTAACACTACCTCTCGAGGGAGTAGGCTTAACACATTAGTTCTTTATGCTTGTTTTGGGTTTTCTCTACTAACACTTGGACTAACTTGTTTTGTAACCTTATTCTATAAATTTAATGGTAATGTGATTACAATTGACTTAGTTAATTACATATATTACCCTTTGGATTCACTTATTTTATTTAATTGAATGCAATCAAGTAATTTTTATAGATTAATGGATCTAACGAATTTAGATCCTTTTTTATTTTGCATTTTCATATTTGAATTTTCCTTATGATTCACCATATCTAATCTCTACTTATAAGTGGTTTTTCCCCAATTAGCCTTGAGTGATTTGTCACCTTTCATTTGACACTTGTCAATTTTTTTCTCCTCCTAAAAGAGTTAACTTGAGGTTGATAGACCTTTATATAGTTTTAGGGACATGTGGAAAAATTTCACCTCACTATTACATCTTGGTTCTTTCTTTACCTTGTTCTATCACTTATTACTATCTCAAGACCTCAAGATAGTGACACTTGGAAATATCCTATGATCTCTATTCTTGGGGGTATCGTACTATTATTCATATTTTCATGGGCTCTAGGCAAACATGATGATGAAACCTAGAAACATTTTGATGTTCTACTTCCTTAGAAGTGTCATACTCTTCCTTTTGTTATGTGGGATCTAGATGAGTGTGATGATGACACGTGTCATCATCCTAGTGTTCCACTTACCTAGAAGACTTAAATTTTTTTATAATGTTTTGATAGTAGTAGACTTATAGGATTGTGATACGTGGATGGTTGTCACTATTTTTCTTGCTCAAAATTTCCATATACTAGAACTTTGATCATGTCAGTCACCATTTGAGCAAGATTGTGACACTTGGAAACATCTTAATACTTCACTTATCTAGAAGACTTAGAAACCTTTTCTAAGTGTTTATATAGTTAAAATTTAGTGGGTTATCACTATGTGACACTGATTTATTTGAAGATCAAAGTGTAAAACTTTTCCAAGTTAAAAAAATGACTATGAAGCTCTAGGACATTTGAGTTTGTATAGAATATTCAATGAACAAAAGTTTTGAGGAACTTGCATTCCAAAGAGAAATGTTGAATAGAAGAGCCAAATATAGGAATGTCCCAGAAGAATTTGGAGAACCTACATACTTAAAAAACTTTTGAAAACCATCAATAGGTTAGCCTAAGTAGGAAAAATAATGAAAACCTAGATAGCTAGGTTAATGGTAAAATATTATTAGTATTATGACAATTATTCTTAATCAGAAACCTAGGCATAAGAATGATCGAGAAACATAGTCATTTTTAAGCACACTTAAACATCAATAAGTGATTCACACACCATATCTAGTTCCTTTCAGGTTGAAATGGGCCCCTACTTAAAAAAAATTGAGAGTGGGGTATGTTGGACACAAAAAACCTCATATCCAATTTAGGGTTAAATATTTGGTGAACACTTTGTGAACTTATGCTTCGAGGTGATTCTATATTTTACCTTTCCAATCCATGAAAGCATTCAAACCTCTTGTAAACCAATTTTTATCACACTTTTTCATTAATATTTTTGAAAAAGTTTCATATACTCAAATTGCATAAATCAAACAAGGAACCAATGAACCTATAAATGAATATATCTTGAGATATAAGACAATGCTAGCTAAAATCACCAATATTATGGTAGATACAGAGTTGTAGGACATATTAAAACAAAGTTTACTTATTCCATTACATGAGTCCATTATTTTTAATAAGTTAAAATATTTCAATGACTTATGCCATGTTATATGGGACCATCAAATGAGGTTTATGTTATCGAATAAGCTCAAGTATGTAGTAAACACACCATTTGCATCTAAATCTAGTCAATATAAAATCAAACATATATTTTATACACATTATTACCCATAGGGTAATGGTAAATTAGAGGTAATGAATAAATCCATTGTCAAAATAATTGAATAATACATCACATATTGGAACCAATAAATAGTCTATATTGTATGGGCATACCACACTAGTGTTTGCACACCTACATAGGCTACACCTTATTATTTGGTTTATGGTACATAGGCAATTTTACGTATTGAAATTGAGATACCTTATTTGCATGTTTACCTAAAAGACATTTAAAAATATAATGAATACTATGAAAAGTGATTGCATCAATTAGAAAAATTAAGTGGAAAATGCAAAAAGGTTATTGAACATTTATGAGTTTATCAAGAGTGAATTAAGCGAGCACATAAAAAAATGTCCATCCACATGAATTTATTTTGAGTGACCTAGTATTAAAATAGATACAAAAAAACACCTATATAGAAAAATACAAAAAAAAGGAAAGTTCAAACCAAATTGGTTGGGACCATTTATAGTTATAAAAAATTTGGGAAAGGGACAGTATTGCCTAGATAAAATTGAAGGAAAACCTATCAAAAATACAATGGACACCATGCACTTGATTAAATATCTTACATGATATATTTCTCAAGTATTCCAAAAATACCATAAAATTTTTAAAACTTCAAGATTCTAAAAATATTTTCAGCATTTACATATTCTGTTGGATCTTTGACACCTATGTTGATAGTTACATGTTAGTGGATATTATATCATTTCTTTCTACATACACATGTGTTTCACACATATTTTGAGTTTGATTTAGCATACACAGATATATTATCTATGCACTTTCAAATGTTGGGCCTTCCCTCTACTCAAGTTATTTGGACATCAGGGGAATCCACTTCTTTAATCATGATAAATCCATGTTATATCATTCTATGGTCACTTTAAATTATCATGTTTGAGCTTATGTACTTACACATGCCTTTATAAATTATTATATCTTTCATATTTTACTTGACATGCTATTTATTTAATTTTTTTTGCTAACACATATATCTAGGGACTAGTTTGATATGTTTATGGTGGTTGGTTATACTTTTCCTTTATGCACTTCATTAAGTGTCTTGATTTGATTATTTGAGAATTTGAAATATGCTCCTTTGTTTGTTCCCATGTTACTTTGCTTTCCTATTTAACATTTGAATATGTTATCCCTTGTTTTATGTTGACATTTGAATAAGTCATTTTAGCTTTTATGGATATTTGACTAAATCAAGTCCCTTCGATTGTGTGGCATTTGAACATACCCATTATTTGTGGTATCCTTCAACCATTGTATTTTTATATGATTTTGAGTGTTCTTGTGTGTGTTTGATTACTTGTTGATATTTTACTATTACTATTTATACATTATCGTGATTCATATCATGCATATTAAGACTTGATGTGATCACATTCTTTGTATTTCAATGATATATATAACTAGACATGTTCGTTTTATATGCTACATGGTTCATACATAGATTACATAGTAATCTTATCTATTTGGGGTAAGGTGAATACTAGATTTTACTTCTAATCACCTCAAAAGGGTGGCATATCAGTGGGGTCATGTCATAGAGACATGGCTTACACATTTTTCATAGTTCACTAGATTTAGATATAGAATGGGAGTATGTTTTGGAAACATGTTTTATACACTTGCACCATTTTTTAGATTCCAATATATAGTGGGGGCATGTTATGTAAACATGTTCTCCATGCATATATACCAATTTTTAGATTCAAATATATAGTGGGGGGATATTTTAGAAACATTTTTTTAAAAATCATTTATACCAGTTTTCAGTTTCAAATTATAGTGGGGGCATGTTTTTTGGAAGCATGTTCCCCACACTCACACAGTTTCAAATTGGCCAAAATTTATAGTTATATGATTTAGATACATAATTATGGAAAAATTATATACATTGGTACCATTGTTATACACAATTTCAGCATGTGACATATTTGAGGTGCATATGTTATGTAATGAGCACCTAATGTTGTCAAAATCAAATCAACTTTTAGATTTCAAAAAAAAATTATAGACTATTGTCACTCACTAGGTTGGACTTTTATGGACAATATTGACCCAATCTACTGTAGTAATTAGTTTGATTCTAGTATGGTTGAGGTGATTAAATTACTTAATCTTTCCAAGTTTATAGTTTGGATTTGATTACATCATCTAACCTCACTAGTTTTATAGTGTGAGTTAACTTGGTTCACTCACACTCACTAGGTTATAAGTATGATGGGGTTGCATGGTTGAGCTAAACTCAACTATTCAGTGAGAACTCATATTTTCTCTAAAGTCTAGGTCATTCATCCTCTAATCTCTCTCTATTTCTCTAGATTTATGTATTTTTAATATTTTATATTTTGTCCTAATTTTAGTTTCATTGATTCATAATGATACATCTTTCCAAATCAAATTGCATAAAGGCAAGGTAGTGGCATCGATGCATAGGTATACTCCTAAACCTTACTTTATTTCAGTTTCAATCATTTTAATGATTTAGTTTTGATATTATATACACTGATTATATATTATAACATGATCTTGGTTACATGTCAGTCACCAAAAAATCACTCAAGTTGTACTCATGCGAAGGTAAGGTGTGTTATACACACCCATGTATGCTTTCCTTTTCCTTAAAACTAGAAATTTCATTAATAAATTAAATGGTGGAGGGTAAATGTACACACTATTTATGAATTATATAATAATTCAATCTTGTACACTTGGAAAATACATATCATGGATGTACCTTTAGCTTTTGGAACTTTCTCATTGCCGAAAGACATGAATACACTATCTTTTTATGCCTAATTGCTTATATCTTAGTCTAACCAATTTTATTATGATGACCAAAACCTTTTATCATGCTCAAAATTTTATAAAATTACTAATAATATATCTTTACAAGTTTTGGACTTATGCCTATTTTCTATCTACCCATAAACTTGTGTCCTAGTCAGATGTATACATCAACACAAGTGTCCTATCCCAATGCAAGTGTCTAGTTCCCTAATGTCATCCAATTTTAAAATGAAATGTATTTCTATGGTCAAATTAAGTTCTTTAATGTGAGATATTATCTAAATGAATTTATATATATACAAGATCAATCCTCATTCATTCCTCACCTAGCACAGACCTAGAAACATGATGCTTCAAGGAAAAATATAGTAACCTAACAAATAAGATAACTAAAATGAAATGTGGAAATAAATACTTTAAAATGAATAAATGAAATTAGAAAATACATACCTTAAATTAACTTTATTTTCAAATGGATGCATGTAAGAATCATAGTCTCAATCATGGAGGGCATAATAATTACATTTGAGAAACCCTAGGGATATAAGGCTAGAAATAAAAATAAGCAAACACAGGAAGGCCAAAGTAAATGGGAAACTCTCAAAACTGACTAAATCAATTGTAAAACTAACAAAACAAAAATAACAAGGCTAGTTTATAACTAAAAAACTAATTAAAATGAATAATGACTAAGGGAAAAATTGGTAAGCCTAAAATTCAATGATAATTATGACCAAAACCCAAAAATGCATCCAAAGTAAGATAGGTAACAATAAAAAATAATGGATAAATGTAACTCATTAATGATAACAACATTAATGTAAGAGAAGTGATAAACTATACTCAAATAAAGATGGAAAAATGATATCATGAAAGGAAAAAAATGAAACCAAATGGCATACAAAAAGATGAATAGAATACTAAAGGTCTGAGAACATAACTAAGATAAATAATAAAAAGATGAGGCATTGACCAAGAAAGAATCTGACAATAACTCAAATATTCAGAATCTATTCTAGATATGGATAATCTAAAATTGATATATGTGTACTATGTTAAAAGAGATGGAGAATAGGAAGTATAGCGACTAGGATTGTTTTTAAAAACAAACCTACCTATCAAGGGATAAATGAAATGGGTGACAGGGGAAATAGGGTGGTACCAAGGTAAAAACATGATCTTTATCAATAATGATAGACTCAAATAAATCCAAAAATATTAAGAGTTTTTCAACCTAAATGGCCTTAGATAACCCTACCTAATAATGTAAGCTTTGGATAACTAGTGAAGAATATATATATCATCCCATGAATGTTAGTATGCATGAAAATTAAAATGATTCTACTTTCACACAATGTGTGGCCAACTCCTTAGGACCCCTTATAAAGTCATTGGTATACTGTGAATACTAGGTAATTATGTGAGAATATAGGTGGCACTAAAATTTATGAAGACATAATGAGAAAATAAAATTATACCTCTTCCTCTAGTCTAATAGCCTATTACACCCTAATAGACCTTGGCTTTATCATGAGGCCAACTATGGAGTTTGAGGTTTGATTAGAATAGGAGATGTGCCAAATAAATATCATGTATTTTAGTGTGATTTGAATTTTTGAGAATATAATTTTCCTTTTAACATGTGTCTTTTCTTATGATGTGGATTTTAATTTTTTTGGCTTTTCCTATTCTTCCTCTATACATATTTCAAAGACCAAACATGGGTGCTAAATATGACTATCACAAGAGAGATTACACTTAGTGACTAGATAAGAGGACCTAAAGATCATGATGGAAAATTAAACTTAGGCTTACACCTTAGAATAGAGTGTGTGGAGAATGACCTTGGTGAGCCCAAAAGGATTTAAAATATAGGGAGTGATGGAAATGGTCATGAAAATATTGGGTTGCCCCAATCACAATAATAATTTGAAATGTAAAAATGATACAATGATAGG
Organism: Torreya grandis; assembly: GCA_037957365.1. Classification (NCBI taxonomy): domain Eukaryota; kingdom Viridiplantae; phylum Streptophyta; class Pinopsida; order Cupressales; family Taxaceae; genus Torreya; species Torreya grandis. Next base: position 4,029,178 of record JARHVA010001017.1, read on the forward strand.
TAGGCATGAATCATCATCATGATAAATGATATATGTGAATGAAAACATGAATATTGAATTCTAGAGTTTTACCATAAAATAATATGATTGATTTTAAGTGAGGAAAAACATTAATCTTGACCATTGTCTTATCTTTTAGTGAAGACATATAGCTAATTTTGGGAGTAAAATAAATATATGAAATGAATTGATGGGTGTTTGTGAGGAAGGCTTGGTCCTATTTGAGATCTTACAATGTAACTCAAAAATTGAATAGCCAATAGGTGTAAGTAAAGGAGTTGAAAGGGTATGTGTAATGAAAATAAAACTAAATAACTAAAAGAGGAAAAAATGTTTGATAGAAAAAGGTATGGACATATTTTTGTGAGGAAGGCCTCTTAATATCCAAGGTCTTACAATGCAAATCTCAAACTAAAAAATCAAGAGGCATAAGTAAAGACAAGATACATAAGGGCCTAAGGTAGGGGATAGGGATAGTGTGTAAAAGGGCACTCAAATGTGTGTAGATGTAAAGGAAAGTTAAACTTGAAAGATATGTTAGATCCATAGTATAAATACATAACTAACAATAATAATGCAAGTAATCTATAAATGGAAATAAATGAAAGAAATTAAAGTTATAAAAACATATAAATAATAAAAAATACTTCTTAAAAAATTGAGCATTGGTTAGTGCTTTGAAGATGTGTCCATTTTTTTGCAATATATAAGTACTAAGTCTAAGGACGTCTTTGACTAAGTATGGAACCCACCACTTTTGGGTATATTTTACCTCTTTTTCATGGTTATAATCTAACTTGATCACTAATTCTCCAATTTTGAAAGTATGATCTTTAAATTTTTGTTATGTTGTTTAGCTATATGAGATTTATATTGGTGATTGTGTTGTAAAATCATTCATACACTCTTATCAAATAAATATAAGGCATGAATATGGGATTAAGGAATCTTTTCATTAGGAATGATGTCATGAAGAGAGATGTGTAAAGAGGTCAACTTGAACTCTAATGGTAAAATAAATTTGGATCCATAAGCTAAAGAGAAAGGAGTTTTACCAGTGGAAAAATGAATACTAATACGATAAGCCCAAAGTGCAAGATATAACTTAAAATTCTAGTTAAAAATATAATCCCTACTAATATTTTTAAGGATTTTTTAAAGGATTTTTTTAGTGGTTTTAGCTTGACCATTGCACCAAGGGTGATAAAGTGTTTAAAATTTGTGTGTGATTTTGAATTTTGCACATAACCATTTAATGTCTTTATTTTTTAAGTTCCCACCATTATCAGATATGATGGTGTGAGCAATCCAAAAAAACATATGATTTCATTGAGAATCAATTTTTAAATAGTGATGTCAATGAAATTAACAAGGTTCATAGCTTCTACCCACTTGGTAAAGTACTATACGATGGTAATGATGAACACATGGCCATATTGTGATTGAGGTAACTTGTCAATGAGATATAATCCCCACATATGTTCCAAGAGGATCTCCACTAGTGACCAAATCAACTGATGTTAAATATTCCTAAAACTATTTGCACAATAAAGATTTCACTGAGGGATTTTTGAGGCAATTTGAATGGGATCAAATAGACACCATATGTAAAATTTATGGCTCACTAAAATTTGTGACAAATAGATTAAAAAATATGCATAGGGTATAGTGTTGAGTCAAAAATGACTAGACTTGTATGGCCTACCAAGTGTCCTAATTAGGTATTGACATGTGGTATATAATGGACTGATTAAAGCCTAACATGTAGACCAATCAGATGTTAACACATGGTAGAGAGATAACAAAGGGGCTTGTTTGGTTTTTGCCTTTGATATTTGACAATTGTGTACTTATTTATGGGGCCCACACTATTTTCTAGCAGGGGCCCCTTCAACTAGTGACCTCCTCATTTTTTAATGAGAGAGACCCTACCACCTTAGCTTCATAATATTATGGTGGCAAGTTTAAATATATATCTCATTGAAGGCTCCCACTCTACTAATGGGGGACTAAATTATCACAAGATTACAATGGAGTAGTGATTAAACCAAATAGAGGACATACAAACTACCAATTAAAAATCATATAAACTTCTATGGAGCATTCAAAAAACTTTCCACATGTCCTAATAAGCTCTCAGGAATGCTAGTCAATGTATGGTCTCAAGATAAATTTTTTTGCATGAATGGTATCTTAAGACTAGGTCATAAGGTGAAGAGAGTATCATTTAAACCTATATTATCTTCCATTCCCCATGAATTTGGGATAAATCTTATGTATTTCACCTAAATCCAAGGGAAATATGTTGGAGGATTATCCAAAAGTTAAATGTGGAGCATGAGGCTTAACTCCCTATCTCATGCAACCTATATTAAGCCTTTACCAAGTATGTTATGCTTTATTTTGGAAAGGAAAGTGTAGGAGTTGATACTTATCCCTTAATTTCAATATTATTCACTAAAAAAATAAAGAAAAGGAAAGCATAGTGTGTGGGGATTTGACCCTCTCACCTCATAAGTAAAATTTGGGCTTTAACCAGTGGTTCATGTCCCATTTTAGAGAAGATAAGAATATATATATATATATATATATATATATATATATATATATATATATATATATATATATATATATATATATATATATATATATTCTTATCTTCTCTAAAATGGGACATGAACCACTGGTTAAAGCCCAAATTTTACTTATGAGGTGAGAGGGTCAAATCCTCACACACTATGCTTTCCTTTTCTTTATTTTTTTAGTGAATAATCCTAAAATTAAGGGATGTGTTTGTGTGTGTGTGTGTGTGTGTGTGTGTGTCTCTGTGTGTGTGTGTGTGTGTGTGTGTGTGTGTGTGTGTGTGTGTGTGTGTGTGTGTGTGTGTGTGTGTGTGTGTGTGTGTGTGTGTGTGTGTGTGTGTGTGTGTGTGTGTGTGTGTGTGTGTGTGTGTGTGTGTGTGTGTGTGTGTGTGTGTTTCCTTATAATCTTAGGATTAATTGTCCAAAATGGACTGCTTAGAAGGGTATTTGAACCCCTAATCCATGGAAAATAGTTATTGTCTTGACTAACAAACCAAGAAAGACCAGAAACACTATAAAAAAAGGTAACTTGTATTTGAAATCATAATTATGCCTTTGTAAATGATTTTAAGCCCTATGAAGGAAAAGACCTTTGTAAATGAGATAATCCCTTAAAGGGAGATTATGTAGCCCCATTTTGGGATAATGGACCTAATTAGGATAATATTTATAGCCCCTTATTAGGAGAGAATGAATTTTGAGCCCATTAATGGGAGATTGTTTCCATTTATAATGAAGAAATAATGGAATTATTCATCGATTAAATGGACCTGAAGATCTATTCCATCAGGGATGAATTATATTATCAATATGGTTTACAATTTTATAGTTTTTGGTGCTGATTTTAACTATTATGCCAATTTTAAAGTAAAAAATGATGAGAAATTGATAAATTTATAAAGTATCTAATTTTGGAGAAAACTAATTAAGTTTTGTTATGCCCATTTTTGGATCAACATAGAGAATTGATAATGAGACTATAATGTTTGAATCTCAGTTAGAGGAAAATTAAGAAGATCATCATGGAGATTTCAAGGATTTCACTTTTTAGCAAATGTGATTGGAAATGTTTTTAGGGTAGGCTAAAAATATCCCATATGTAGGCATTTTTGAGTTGTAGTGTGTCCATTACAATGGTCACCACAAATTCCCCCATGTGTTTTCTCAATAAGAGAATGATCTTTGTCTTCAATAGCATAATGGATCAAGGTACCTTCAACCTTGATATAATAAATGATGCCATGTATAAGTGTGTATTTTTAGGCATGTTTATGGATTATGGTCTTCTTACAAGAGTCAGCCTCTAGAGGATAGGTATGATGTTAAATGAATTGGATAATGTATTTTTACCATGAGATTTGTTGAGTAGTGAATAAATGGATAAATGGATACTTACTCATGTGAATAAATAACTATGAGTCATGTAATGCATGATGACGATGGAAAAGAGATGTTGATGAAGTAATAGAATCAATTATAGCATTTTGTTCTCATGAGATTGCTTCAATGGTGAAATATGTGAAAGCATTTTCAATAGTAAATATAAATTGACTATATGTAATGACATTTTCATTTTTGCATTGATATTCACCATTGATTTGATGACATATGAGCTATAAATCTCTTGAGGCATGTAAGTATGTGATTTCTAGATCTATGGTTGCTTGCATCCCAAGGATGAGATCTTCATATTCATCCATGTTATTAGTGATCTGAAAGTTTATCATAATATAGAGGAATGATTTTTACATAAGGATCAACCAATACATGACCTTATATTTTTTAAGGCACTTTTCTCCATTGAGTGAATATTCTAAATCTCCTCATACAATTTGATTGTGACTCCAAGTAATTATTCTAAAATGACATTGTATTTAGGTTTAGAAATTAATATGTTGGGATGTTCAAGGGGCTATGCCTTGAGATCAGATCTAAAGTTATGAAAGTAATATTTAAGAGAAACAAATTGGTTAAGACCTTTGTTTAAAAAAATATCTTCATCAGGAAGAGTATCTTGAAGGTAACACGTAGCTAGGATAAGGGTAATGACAAGTTGATTGGCAATCACATGGACTTTGATTGATTTTTGGGTAATAATTCATAAGTAAGACTCCACTAAGAGTACCATTAATTTTCCAATTCTACCTTTAGGTAAGAAATATTTAGAGAATAATTGATGAAGGGTATCAGAATGGATGATGACATAAGTATTCTGATAAATTATGTAATGCCAAATCTTTTCACCTGTGAACTAGATTTCAAGATAGACAAATTACACTTTCATGTAATGTGTTTCATAATTTATCAAGGTTGTATTGATGTAGTAAATGGCATACTCTTTCCATAATTCACCTTATTATGTAAGCATTTAGAAAATTGATATGGGGGTATATGATGTATATAATATGAGAGGGAAATCACTAGACAATGGTCGAAGAGTATGAGGATGAATTAATTATTCCTTTACATTGTTAAAATTTTGTTACCATGCATCAGTCCATTCAATAAAAATACCATTTTTAAGGAGGGAGTTTACCTAATATATGTGGTAAGACATCTTAAGGACAAATCATTTAATTTCCCCGAGTTTCTTCAGATAGGTATGAATGTCAATAATAGATCGAGGAAAAGGCATGTTGAGAATAACATTGATTTTAGTAAGGATATATATCAATCCCTCATAAACAAACCAAGAATCCTAAGATAGTTCTAGAGGTAACATCGAAAACACACTTGTAAGGATTTAATTTCTTTATTTGATGAGATGATAAATATGATATCAAGATCATGAAGATAGTTCTCATAATGTTTAGATTTGGCAATAAGGTTATCCACATAGGTTTTGATTATTATATATATGATAACATGAAATATACAGTTCATTGTACATTGATAAGTTGCTCCAACATTTTGAGGCTGAAGCACATCTTAACACAGTAATAAGTTCCCCATTCAATGGTGAATGTAGTTTTCTATTGATCTTTAGGATAAATTTGAATCTAATTATATCTTTAAAAGTCATCCATGAGAGATAGCATCTCATAGATGGATATAGAATCAATAATGCCATTAATTTATTATAAAGTTAAATTATATTTAGAACATGATACCTTAAGATAACAAAGTTAATACAAATGTGAATGACCATAGTGAATTTCTTATGAACAAGAATAATGTTGAATACCCATTCAAATTAATATACTAGTTTGATGAACTTAGTATTTAAAATCTTGATAATTTATTTATGATATAAGGTATAAATATTTGAAGGGATCTTTAATTTATTTTGGTATACGGGTTTATCATATGGATATGTTGTGATGTTATGGGCAACTATGTTAGGTTTAATGTCAGGCATGTCTCCATATGACCAAGTAAAGGCTTCAGAAATTTATCAAAAAAAAGGCTGAAATTTTCTTTCTCTTTAGGATGAATCTCCTTAGATACAAGAATTTGTTTAGGAGAGGCACTTTTTCCATAGTTAATTACAAATTTTTCCTCAATGAGTATGAAATTTCCATCTTGGAAATGGTATGGAGTTAAAGGAATCCAAGAAATAGGATATGTTTTAGGATCAATGATAGCAATTGAATTGTTGATGCAAGTAGCATTTTTATAAAAGGATCCAAGCTTATGATGTTGGTGAGGAAGTTGAGGCTCTCTAGCATGGAGTGATTATAGGATAACTTTATCACTAGTAAACATAGGTAAAGCTCCATAGTATTGAAAGTATACTTCAAGATTCATGATATGAATACCTTTATTGTCAAACTCATAATGTATGTATCTTACAGTAGTGGTTTTTTCATCTAAGGTAATATCATGAGGTAAAGTATAAGGTGAAGGTTTTGAATGTATGGTATCATATTGTTTGATAGAGTTTGTTAAAAAATATCTAAGGTGAACTGTATCAGTCTATTTGATATAGCTAGCATGGACATAAATAATTATGATATAGTTAGACTAATTGATGTAGTCTATTGCAAGTGATGACTATAAAGGGATTGTATCAGTGCTTGATGATACCAATATAATGTAGTATGAGAATTAAGGTTGGATTATATTAGGATGACTAATATATTTGGAAGACTAAGAGATAGAGCAAATAATATTGGGTTGTCTAATAACATTGTGACTAAGTTGAACTATTTGAATAATATCAGGCTAGTTAATACCATCATATGTGGTAATAGTAATAATTTATTAAACAATCCATGGATTTTGTACCGATGGTGGATTAAAATGAGGGATGTGAATTTTAGGTTTTGGTTTGGTATCATTAGGATCAAAGAGTATATGAACTACATAAACATATCAGTTAATGATATGAATTTTGGAAAGATTCTTTAGATAATGTGTTACATCCAAATATCATGATTGAGTTTGGGGCATGATGTAAGAATCATCATAAGATGGATAAATGTTACATTCATGAGAATATAGTTGAACAATTTTAGTGGAAGTGTCTTTGGTGGAAACACCCATACTCTTAAAAGTGTGAAGGGACATGGATAAAGGGCCTTTAAATAATATGGCTATCCTATAATCATTATAAATTAAGATAGCTTATGTGTAAGTGGATTCATTAATGTTCATGGGGGATGAATTTAAATATCATCATCGATCAAATGAATGGTCCTATATCATGGAAGGAGAGAGTGAAAAAGCCATTCTAAAATGTAAGCATGTAATTGATTATTATTTATAAATGATTTGTAACTCATTAGTTATGTCATTATCAAAATCCACAAGAGGGATGTGTAGATCAAGATTCATGTTGAAAAACTCAAGAAGAGGTGGACTATTAATATGAGTGATAATGGGGATGCAATATTATAATTTATGATTAGGAATATAAATGCCCTAAGGGTTGGGATCAACTTCATGGTTGTAAAAATTTCCATTATGGACTAACTTTATGTATTGGCTACTATAAGATGTGATAACTCTCATGTAGTGAGTCCATGGATGACCTAAAAGCATATTATAAGAAAGTGGAAGGTCTAAAACCATAATATTGGTGTGGATTATTTTGGGTCCAATAGTGAGAGGGATCCAAATATAACCAAGAGGATTTTTATTAGTTTTATCACATCAATGATAAGTAAGTATAGTTTTCATAAGATTATGTTTTTAATATCCAAGTTATCATAGTATCTAAATGGAATTAACTTCAATGGCATAGCCTTTATCCACCAATAGTTTCTTATTGAGGTATTTTTTATCCCAATATTTATAAAGAGGAGTGGATCATTAACTCAAAAAATAATTTTTCCATTAATCATTTCTTCTTCAGTAAACTCTATGGATGGTTTCATAGAGGTAGAAGAATGAGAAATAGTTTTGATAACATGAAATAATATAGGTGTGGACCTTTAGATGTTGGGATAAACACATTGGATTCACAAGGTGGGGGATCTTAAATTTCTTGAAATTCATGCATGAGAAACTTGTGATGATAAGGGGAAGTTCTTAAATATTCCATTAAATGGATTTTACAAGGCATAGAGTTCATATCATCTAGAAATTTCCATTTTGGTATATATGTAGAGATAAACTGAGTCTTAGGTTGATTAATAGGAATGTTTTTAGTATGAAAGGAAGAACTAGGTGGAGGTTACCATGGTGGAGTTGAATCATCACTAATTGGTTTATTTGAAGATCAAGTAAGATTCATTATAGAATATTTAATAATTTGCTCTTTGGTATAATGATTCTTAGGTTTAGTGATGGGATATTTGTGATTAGGATTATAATGGTAGCTAACCTTTATTGCATTCACATATCAAGAATTAGGATAGTATTGGTCATTATCAGTGTCAATATCAATTTTTTTTTGAAATGTTATGTATTGGAGTTTGATGGTTGAGAAGATTTTTTAAAATTATGATTAAAATGTTTGGAATTATAAGTTCACTTTCGTGAATCTTTAATATATTCTCTATGATGATCTTTGATCATAGAATTATGGTCAAAATTTTCTCTAAACAAAAGGGTGACCACAAATTTTGAAGGTTGTGACATGTCTTGTGAGAGTGACCAATTTTGGCATGGATCCAAATAAATTATTAGTGTAATACCATGTTGGAGGGTTAGTTTTAGTATAAACAAATGGTTTAGATGTAGATAACAACTTATTCATTTTTGAAACACCAAAGGGAGGGTGAAAGGTAAATTTATTATCTAAATGGGTTGCTCTTGTATTAGATTGACAAAACTTTGATTCAAGATTTTTAATGGTGATTATAGTAGTTTTAGTTTGGAAAGATAACTTTTTTGGATTTTGAGAAGGTTTAAATTGGTCCATAAGGAAATCTTGCCTTTTTATTGACCAAAATTTTCTTCTAAGGTTTGGGGAGATAAAATATTAACCTTATATTGAAGACGACCTTAAAGAGTGGTAAAAAAGAGTTTGAAAATATTGTAATCACTCCTATTATGGTCTACTTTCTAAGCTAAAGAATTCTATTATTTGATGAAACTATGTCCATATTCATTAATAATTTTCTTATCATTAATGAAATGGGTAAACTATTTTTAGGAAGATAATTACGTTAGAATTCCTTAACAAGTACACTAACCAAATCCTCTATTTGTGTAATGCAATGTCAAGGAAGTTGGTTATGCCATTATATCACATCCCCTATAAATTTTTTGGCTATAATTTTGGTAGGGGTAAAAGTATTTGTTTGAATCCATTCCTTATAGAGAATTCCAAAATATTTAAGGAAAAATGCATGATCCTTAGTCCCATCATATGTGATAGTTAGGGAGACATTTCCAATGTGCATGGATACCACCATGAAGGGGGATAAAGGTTCATTTCAAATATTCTGAAGAAAAAAATTATTCATAGGAGGTTAAGAGATGAATTCCCATTGGGATCTCTAAGAGGAGGAGGGATAAAATTATGGTTTTGGTGAATCATGATGACTTGAGGTTGGCTAGCCATTTAAAAAATGTAGTTTTGCATTTGGATCATTTTTGAACTATTAGATGATTTCATAAGTTTCCTTTTCTAACCATTTGTGAAAATACTTGAGTTGTATCAATGGGTAAATTTTTATTAGAGGTATTAAGAGAGGGATTACCAACATTAGTATTAGGAGAAAGGTTCCCTTTAGTGTTAGTTACCCCAATTATTGTAGAAGAAGGAAACTTAGTGAAGCCACCATTATTTTCAGGAGTGTAAATAATATTATCATAAAGGGTTTTTGAATAAATTGGAATCATTCATATTATTAGTTTGGTTGATTTAAACCATGTTACATGCGATGGATCTAGAGTGATTTTGGGGAAAACTTACACCATGAATAATTGTCT